>JASDQU010013026.1:132480-150334 GCA_032191745.1 Picea mariana | reverse complement strand
CAGGTTAACGAACAGATAGGAAGAAACTCTGTCCGTTTTGGGCGGATTAGGAGCATCCGGGAGCACCCATTATACTTAATAAATCTTTGTAAAGCATTGTAAAGACTTGTGACCCCCCTAATGAATGGTCACAAGTCACTTCCATAAAATCTCGTGAAAGATCTTAATAAAATCAATGGGACTACAAGCTCCCGCTTTTCATTCCCCCTGGGGGAACGGTGTTTTCGGTGGTGGTGTCAATTTTTGCAAGTTTTAGCTTAGATATGATTTTTCATAAGTAAAGTAAGCTAAAGTAATCTTTAATCCATCACAAAGCACAATTAATCAGTTTAGATCAATTTTTCCTTTTTTTTGCAAAGTAGAACACTAATTGCTAGATTAGCTTTATTTTCCGCAATTTCAATTTGGCAAATAAACCATCCACTCAGCGACCTTGCAAGAGGCCTGGTCAATGTGGATCTAGTAATTAGTCTCACATTTAGTTTACTTGTCATAAAATAACCAAAATCCCCTCAGCTCACAGTGCGATTCCTGACCCTTCTAGTTGCGAGCTAGTCTCGATCTGCTGGGAGTAAGTTCATACATGCTGTGTTGGTCAGTGGTTGATAGTTTAATTAGGACAACCCCCAAAGTAGTTAACTTGATGCGCGGGACAACGCCTTGAAGTGACCTAAGAAGTAAGGCGGACCCTCTCGGGACCTGGCTTCCCACCCGTTTTGGACATCCAGCACTTTGAGTGAGTTTTGCTGGTGAGACCATTTGGGTTTCGGTAAAGCTCTCCGCAAGTTTCCAAAGAAAGAGTTAACCTCTAAGGAGGCCCAAACCATTTCATTAACTGAACATTAATTTATCCTAATAAAACACTCGAACTACATTGCCCACGATTCACTTTAAGACACTGGTCTCAAATTTTCACACTCAGCAAAGCCACAGGCTTCATTTCAAGTTTGGTTATCTATTTAATTTAAATGAAACTTGCACCTAACAATTGTTTCTCAGTATCATTTTGATGCAAGTATATGCTCATTTGATTATATATCGTGGTGAATGTTTACTTCATGTTTTATCAGTTTATGGTCGATGGTTTAAAAGAATAATAAACTCCTAGATTTCATTTTTGTACTTAGCTTAGATCAATCCATAGTATATTTGTTAGGGACTACCCCACTTGGCTTCGCTAGGAGTTAGCCTAGACGGAGGAGTTGAGGATTAGGTGACAACACCTTAACTCTCACTTGCCCCCAAGGACACACCGAGTGGATTGAAGATTTCTTCCACGTCTCCCAGGTGTGTATAAGGCGGCAACAGGCACAATTTCCCATACATCATTTTTCATGATGGATTGGTGTTCTTCCGTCATAGCTCCTTTCCATTGTTTCTTTTGAACTACTTCTTCAAACGTGGTAGGTTCTTCATTTAGAAGCTTTGTCATACATGTTGCATAGCTTGAGAATCTTTTATCTTCTTACTTTTTCTGAATATCCCATCTGGGGCCTTGAGTCTTTCTGCTTCTTGTAAGGTAGCTTCAAGCCAAGCTGGTCGTTTATTGGTCTTAGGTACGGTGTCTGAATCAATGGTCTCACATGGTTGCATAGGATGATCAAGTTGTTCCTTTTCGTCATTCTGGTTTTCTGTGCTTTCTTCAATAGGCTCTTCATGCTCTTCTTCTTCTATAGTTTCTTCTATGGATTTCTTGAAAGCCATCTTTTCATTGAAGGTCAAGTCTCTGCTGACTTCAATCTTATGTTGTTTAGGAATATAGATTCTATAAGCCTTGGATGATTCGCTATATCCCACGAATATGCCCTTCTTTCCAGAGGGTTCTAATTTATTCCTTTTGTCCTTGGGAATGTGAGAGTAAACAGGACATCCAAAAATTCTTAGGTTTTCCACATTAAGTTTCTTACCTGAGAAGGCTTCTTCTGGAGTCATGTCCTTCAGTATGCGGTGAGGACTTTTGTTTTGGACATATATTGTTGTCATGGTTGCTTCTCCCCATAAGAACATGGATAAACCTTGATCATTTAGTAGTGTCTTCACAGTTTCTTCAATAGATCTGTTATTTCTTTCTGCTACACCATTTTGTTGCGGATTATGAGGAACAGTCAGCTCCCTCCTAATCCCTGCTAATTTACAGAATGCAACAAATTCCTTTGATGTGTATTCCCCTCCATTATCTGTTCCTAAGGTCTTGAATTCTTGAAACATGTTTAATACTCTGTCCTTTGTCTTCAGAAGATATAACCAAGTCTTTCTTGAATAATCAACTATGAAGATTATGTAGTAAAGAGAACCTCCTAGAGATTTGACTGGCATCAAACCGCAAACATCTGAGTGTATTAGATCTAGAATCTCCTTAGATCTATTGTTGCTGCTTGGAAATGGTTTCTTGACATTCTTTCCAAGAGAACATCCTTTGCAAATTCCTTCATGTGTAGACTACAATTCTGGTATTCCTTCAACCATCTTTTTGAGAAAAGGTAATGCTTGATAGTTAATATGAGCGTACCTTCTGTGCCTGTTATCGCTCAGTTTGTATTTTAGGTTACAAGGCTATAGGATAAGGGTCAAACTAACGTAACAGGAACCACCCCACCCAATGTCACCTCGATGGGGGGCTCTTTCTATTTAGGGTGGCTAAGCCCAAGGGAGACGTCCCTGGCAATCTGGGGTTTGAAAGGAAAAGGCTCAAAGGATTAAGGCAAATTTCCCCTTCACAGATTACCGCCCAGAAGATAGTCAAGTAAAGAATAACCACAGAAAAGGCACCTGCTTGCGAGACAAGACAACAATGAAACTAGTACATGCAATAATGGTTAATACTTCATAAATCAATGACTATCAAAATTTAATGTATATGAGCATACACAGCAGTAAATATTGACGAAGTCAATGTTTGCAATAATGACAATGGCAATATAATGTTACTTGTCAATAAACACTAGAATAATATAGCATCAAATGAAAGTGATTAATCCTTGAATTTAATCAATGCATTAAATGTCATTAAGTTTCTCATATACAATAGATTGCTGCGTCAATATCCTAGGGATGACGTCAGCTTCCTTTAGGGTTGGTATGATTAAGAAATATAATAGACAAAGAAGGTCAACGTTTTGCTAATTAGCCAATGAAAATTACCAATCAATCAATATCTATTACAAGATGACCAAGCCAACAGTATTATCAATCAAAAATGGCTCAATAAATGCTTGACGTCATCATTAATTGCAGAGTTAGAGGGCTTGCTGCATCAGGTATGACGTCAACCCTAGTTAGTGGCGTTAGGGTTAGTTAGGGTTTCAAAATTTGAGAGTTTTGAAAGATGAATTTGCACAACAAGCTCAACGTTGGAAAGAAAACCAGTGCCTTAGGGTAATATGGAGTCAAAAGTAAGGGCAAAATCTCAGGAGGATTTAAAATTTAAAGACTAGAAGGTTAGGTTCTATGGTGCTGCAATGGCAGGGCCCTAGAATCAAAACCCTAAGGGAAGGAGGCTCATTCTCGTGTTGCTTAAGCAAGGCCTCATGCTCCTTCCTCTTTCTCTAAATATTCTTGGCAAAACGGCTAGCTTCAAAGTACAAATCTAAGGGAGAAAAGTGTTGCAGGGGCAAGGCTTTTCAAACCCTAGAAGTTTAAAACCCTAGGTGTAGAATTAACTAGGCCTAGGACGTCTCCTCTCTTCAACCTATACTTTAATGCTAACTCAGAAAAAGAGAGATAAGTGTAGCAACGGCTAGGCTATATCTTCCTTTATCAATGGCTAAAACAAGTTTCTCAAGCATGGGGACATATAGCAATGACCTACTAGTGTGCTTGCTACCTAGGGTTTCAAGATTTAGCAATATAATAGCAATGATATAGCAAATGTAAGAGATTAAGCCTACAACCATTCATTTAAGAAGTTTTGCATGAAAAATACACTTACAAATCATGAAGAATGCTTAATCAAACCCTAGTTGTAAACCTTCCATGAGAGAAACACCATAAATGCCAAGAAGAATCCTCCAACAAGAGTTGCACCTCACTTCCAAGACCAAAGATACCAAGCAAAAGACTAAAAGTTAATCTCTCACAAGAGAGTGAGTTGTGTTATGTTTAAAATGAGGAGAAACGTCCTCTATTTATACCAATCCATGACCTTTCAATTAAAATTTAGGTCATTAAAACAGCCGACAAGGCTGACTATAAAATTTACACTGTTTTTACATTAAATGTTAGAAAATGTCATAATGTGAGCAAAAAGAGGGACGTCACGCCCTTCTGAGGGAGACGTTGGCCCTTTTTTGGGCAAACACAGCATCCAGAAACCAAACGTTGGCCCTTCTAGGGCTCCTCCAAGCTGCCACACGTGCCAAATGATCTCAGCACACTACCATACGCTCCAGACAACGTCCAGATCTCCCAGGTGATGTCCTGTCCATCAGAGGCAAACGTTCCATCTGCAGTGGGTGATTCCCCCTAGGCCAGGCTCTGCCAAAGTGTCTTGGGTGGAACGTCCTTCTTTCTTCTTGTGCAATGGTTCATCATAGCGTTGTCCTGTCTCTGCCATCCCAGCAACCATCTGATGGGATCTTTAGCCCCATGGAGGTCCGAACTAATCATATCCCCATGTGTACCGGTCCACTGGTACCTGTCCGTCGGGCATGGTCCTGCACATCAAAAACTACGCCCTCCATGGGCTCATCAGTCCTCGGGATCATAGCAATGTCAATCATGTTTCATCATTAAATTTATCAAATACATGCATAAAATCCCTAGCATATCATCTAATAGCTCAAAGACATTACATTGATCTACTATACAAAGTTGAAGAAATAGACAGAATAACCTATTGGGCCAGTATCCACAGAAAAAGGAAAGTTTCCACAGAGGATCATTCAAGCCATGTACATGAAGTGGTATGGTCTAAGAATGTCCAGTCATAGTAAGACCAAGGGTAGGTGTTGTCCATGAGTGCCTTTGTAGGAGGCGAGTTGTACTCGTCATGGATGCACTTTTTCCAAGCCCCTTCAATTCCTTTATTCTTTATTTATTTCTTTTTCTTCCTTTTTTCTTCAAGGTCTGACCAGAGGACACTGCCTTGGCGTGGTGGCCAGAGCTGACAGTGTTACCCACTGGTATTTTCGCAGAAATGATAAGGCTGGCTCGTGATGAGACCCCCTTTCCCTTGGCCATGCAACCAAAGGTCATTACCCTAGCATGGTGACCAGATAATGGCAATGTCATACTGCTAGATACATATGAACATAATGGGCTGGCTCGTGATGAGACCTCCCATCCTCTTGGTTAGGTCTTGTTTTTTGTTATTTTCTTCGGGTACCTTTTGTTTCTTATCGAGAGGCCTTTTATTGCCTTCTTGGGGATCCCTGGGCGAAGCATCTCTAGGTTTTATTTCCTATGGCTTTTATCTTTTACCAGCTTCTTTTACCCCCTGGGCCTTTAGCCCCTTCTTCCCACAGGACAAAGTGTAACCCTCAAAGGTCATCCTAATGGCCAGACTAGGGGAATGGGATGGATGTAAGGGAAACAAGATGTAAAGTGATAGTATGGTGAGAGCGGACGATGGATCTGCAAATCCCCCTTGGTGGCTAACCAAAACCCATAAATACAAGCTTGCTAGGGCACCCCGTTAATCCCCCCAACAATGGTCAAGTGGATTAGTGTAAGATCTAAGCAATTGTCAGAAATGTAAGGAACCTGATGCATATATAAGAAAGTTATAATGATCAAACATGACGCATACCATGATACCTTGGACCAATTACCTCATGGAGCAAGAGTCTTCTCTGATGCAAGTCCAAGTCGATGGTGATGGAAGTTGCTACTGCTAACAGGACAAGTCTGGCGAAGAAGAAGAAGGATGGGCCCTCTAGGGCCATGCTTAGGTCAATCCTGCTCACGGTACTCCATGTCTAGGACCTGTGGGCCTCGAGACATGATCTCCTAGTTATCTCTAGAAAACAGGGATAACAGTGCCAAAGTTCATTGGGATTGACTTCATCATGTACAAGAGCTTCTTCATTTTGTTCTAGTAGTCTCTATAGATATCCTTCACAGGTTCCAATAACCCTAGCATTCTCTATGCTGGAGTCTTTATGCCAAGATAACAGTTTTCCATCTACGAAAGCTATTATGTTTCCTTTGCCTTCTAGGCAAGATATGGATACAAGATTCTTTTCTAAACCAGGTACATATAAGGCATTGCTCAAATGAACATTGTTACCTGTTTTCAACTTGACAGAGGCTTGTCCAAATCCTTCGACTATGTAAGTGCTTTTGTCTCCAAGCTCTACCTTGTACGATGTTTTCTTCTCATTTAGACTTGAGAGTCTAGCTTCATCTCCCGTCATGTGCCTAGAATCTCCACTATCGATTATCCACATGTCGTCTTCAATCGTTCCTGGGAGTGCTGAGTAGTGTAGGTAACTAGTCTTTTCACTCAGGTCTTCAGTTGACTGGTGACTGGTCATGCCTTGATCCAAAACTTCAACTTTGACTTTTCTGCCTTTTGAAAGTGCCAAGAGATGTGATGGACTAAGGCGCACTTGAATACCTTCTTCTTGAACGAGATGTTCCATCACAAGGTGTCGGATCGGGGTTTTAGGGTTTCTGCAACTGCTCCTGCTAGTAACCCTAGCGAAAGTGTCTTAGAAGTTGCTCCTGCTAGTAACCCTAGCGACAATCCTTTAGCGAGCTTAATATTCTAATAGCTATGCTTCCTTCGGGCGGTTAGACTAAGTGAAGGAGGTGTGGGCCCATAACCTATTAGAATGTGCTCATTTTACTATTGACAATATCACTATTGTTACCCAACCATAGGCCGAAGCCACCCTCCGAGCACCTTGACCTTGACAGAGAGAAGAATCCTGGTAGCAATACAATAGCCAAGCAAGGCTAATGCACCAAACAAGAAGTAACAAAAGCTAATCAGAGAGTCCAACCCAAAAGATAGAAGCAATAGGCTTTAGAACTGGCGGCAGCACCTTCTCCAGAACTTGCGCACAAGACTGCCAGACTGCAGTGCGCACAAGTGCCTGTATGCAATTCTAAGAAGTGTGTCAAATGAAAGACTGGCGCCCTGTATCTATAGTAATCCTCGCAGACTGCCTGGGCCGACTTCTCATTCTGGGTACTAATTAATTCATATTAATTATCTCTCTCAGCCGACATCTTTTCTAGGATTATGTTCACTTCTTTTCTTTCTTCCGCAACATTCTAATCTTGTCAAAGGTCACAATGGAGGTTCATACCTCCCGAAGCTACCATAATATCAACACATAAGGTGCTTCCTCCTCTCACAAGGATAGATTCATCCATTAATTTGTGAAGGAAATTCTACCTAGTTTTAAGCTCCTAAAGCCATAAAGTGTTAAAAATTAAATTAAAAAGTACCTAAGAAAGTGTTTCTCATCACCTGAGCACCTAAGGGGTGAGAAAGTGCCTAATGTGGGCCCTAGTCATTTAATTTGTGAGATGCAAATTAAAAGGTGACTTTATGACTTTAGTTAGGGGGTGAGTGAAGAGACACTCAATCTCAACCACTCATCTAATCCAATCTCAACCATTGGATTGTGAAACCCCTCACCTACCACCATGAGGTCGATTAGGGTAGGAAGGCACACCCTAGCTAGGGTTGTTCATTCATTTTTGACAAGAGAGAGGTCGAGCTTGAGATAGAGGGAGCATTTGCAGAGCTAGAGCATGCATCTCAAGGCAGCTAGCTAGCACGAGTTTCAAGGCAAATTTCAGCATTTAATGCAATCCGTACAGTACGGATTTCTAGAGGTTGTACAGCCATTTTTCATGCACATAAATAGAGGGAGACAGCAGATAAAGTTCTGAGGAGGTTGGCACACATTCCAAGGCTGCCATACAAGCATTTATTGGCACAAAAACCGAGGCATCTGCTGACAATAATTTATGGGTGAAATTTCGTACAGTCCATACAGATTTGGCACGAATTTTGAGGGTCGTACAGTCTTGTTTTTGGGCACTGTTTTCAAGGAGAAGAAGCATGGATTTTGAGATGTTCCTCCTGCATATTCTGTACAGTCTTAGCAAAAGTTTGGCACAAAAATCGAGACAGTTCGTACAGCATTTATTGCTGGGACAGCCGTACAATTGTATGGATTTCTGGCACGGAAATCAAGGAGCATTTCCAGGACTGTTCAGAAGGATTTTTGCAGAAGAAAGTTTGAGATAAGTTTGTGTAATTTCTGAAGATGCATATGTTGTAAAAGAAATTTCTCTGAAGCTCACAAATAATAAAAAACCCTCTCACTAGTTTTCCCCTTGTGGGTTTTTCCAAGGTCGTTGTTAGACCAAAAATCACTATGTTATTTTCTAAGTTTATGTGTTGTTGATATATTTTATTTCTGCGTTAATACGATATTCAGAATCCTCATGTTTCAGTTATGAAATTTATTTTTATGCTGAGTTTAATTGGCTGTCATAAATCTGGGTTTGGGCATTAAACATTGGCTCAAAAATCTGCGAGATTGAAACTGGGTTGGGGTCTCAAATTTTACATGGTATCAGAGTTGAGTTGAAAGAAGCAGAAATATTTCAGCAAGTCAAAAAGTTGGGACAGCAGTCACTTCACCAAACAGAATTTTGAATTTTTCATTTTCAGTAGAAAGGGATCAATGGCTATAGGTTTGAGAGTTGAGGACAGACTTGATAGGGCAGCAAACTTTGGTGCTTGGAAGGAGAGGATGATCTTGCTGTTGCAAGAAAATGAGTTGTGGGACATTGTTGAAAATACCGCAACACATCCTGTGGTTGTACCTACTGATCCTACTCTTCTTGCAGCTTACACTAAGAAGAGTATCAAGGCTAAGAGGATTATTCTTGATGCCATCAAGGACCATTTGATTCCTCACTTGACGGGGAAGGCAAATGCCTATGAGATGTGGGAGTCTTTGACAAAATTGTACCAGAGTACAAATGAAAACTGGAAGGATGGTTTTGAGGGAAAAACTGAAGAGCATAAAAATGACCAAAGCTGAAAATGTAGTCACATATCTTACCAGGTTGACACAGGTGAGAAATGAGCTTGGAGCTGTGGGGGAAGCCATAGTTGACAGTGAGCTTATGAGAACAGCATTGAATGGAATTTTCAAACAATGGGTTGTTTTTGTGGAGGGCATTGTGGCTAGGGAGAAGCTTCCCAATTAGGAATGTCTCTACAGGTCATGATGAGGAGAATGTGGCTCTTGCTGCCAACAGCAAAAAGTAGTTCAAAAAGGGTCCTAAGGGAGGAAACAAACCAAAGGGTGAAGGTAAGAAGGACATGAGAAAAGTCAAGTGCTTTGCATGCCATAAGTTTGGGCACTATGCAAGTCAGTGTCCTAACAAGAAGAAGAAACAAACAGCGGTGGAAGAGTTCTCCACCAAGTTTGAAAAGGAATTTTCCCTGGTTGTGTGTCTATCCACGAGGACCACTCATTCAAATATGTGGTATATTGACAGTGGTGCCTCTCGCTGTATGAAAGGGGTTCATGAGCACTTGACAGATCTTACTCAGATTGGAGATGTTGAAGTAGCGCTTGGAAATGACCGGGTGGTCAAGGCAGTTGGTTGTGGGACTGTATCATTTCAGAGGGAGTCTTTGCCTCCCATATTGTTGAGAGAGGTCCTATATGTTCCGGGCTTGAAGAAAACTTAGTATCAGTTTCTGCTATTGAGGAGAAGGGCTATGGGGTCTTGTTTCGTGATGGGCAGGTGCTCCTTTTCCCCAAGGGGTCCAGTATCACTTCGGCCAAAGTGATTGGGACTCGACATGAGAAGCTATACAAGCTCATATTTCAGCCAGCGAGAGCATTGATTCATACTACCAACAGCAATGATCTATGTGAGCTATGGCACAGGAGGATGGCACATTTGCACCATGGGGCTTTGAGGGTACTGAGGGAGATTGTGACTAGAGTTCCAGATTTCAGTACAGAGCACCAGGACTTGTGCAAAGGGTGTGCTTTGGGAAAGTACACCAAGACTATTTTTCCTAGCAGTGACAGTAGAGCAGCAGGTATCCTTGATCTCATTCATTCAAATGTATGTGGCTTGATGTCTTCGGCATCGTTGACTGGGTGTTTATATTATGTTATATTCTTTGATGACTTCTCACGGAAGTCTTGGATTTTCTTCATGAAGACAAAAGGACAGGTCTTCAATCGGTTCCAAGAGTTCAAAGCTCTTGTGGAGAACCAGACAGGGAAGAAAATCAGATTTCTGAGGACGGACAATGGGGGTGAGTATACCTCCAAGGAGTTCATGGACTTCTGTGCAGGAGAGGGCATCAGGAGATAGTTGACTGTTCCTTTCAACCCACAGCAGAATGGGGTTGCAGAGAGGAAGAACAAGGCCATTGTTGGGGCTGCAAGAGCCATGCTACATGATCAGGGGCTGCCACTATTTCTTTGGGCTGAAGCATGCTACACTGTAGTTTATCTGTAGAACAGAAGTCCACACAGAGTAGTGGGGAGCATGGCTCCTGAGGAGGCTTTTTCTGGGAAGAAGCCTGAGGTGGGGCACTTTCGGATTTTTGGGTGCATCACATATTCACATGTCCCTTCTAAGAAGAGAACAAAGTTGGATCCCACGGCAGAGAGAGGGATCTTTGTTGGGTACAGCGAGACTTCAAAGGCTTTCCATATATACCTTCCTTCCTTGAGGAAGATTGTCTTGAGGAGAGATGTGAGATTCGAGGAGGACGGATCCTTTAGGAAGTCACGAGGGACAGAGAAGGGTGAGTAGTCTTCACCTCGGATTCAGGTGAGTCCACAACAGACTACAATGACACAGAGTTCGGGGCCACCAGTTTCGGTGACGATAGGTTCATAGGTGATAGGGCCATAGAGTTCAGGTTCGCAGGCTACTCGTCCACAGGTTTCAGGATCAAGTACTCCAGAGTCTACATCAGGATCACAGTCTTCAAAAGATGGGGTTGAGCAGGGAGAGTCCCCTCCACGAGACACTACTTCAGAGAGGAGGAAGCCCAAGTGGCTTCAGGATACTTTGAGGGAGGCACAAGGTTCAGTGGGGAATCCCAGACAGGCAGTGAGGGAGAGTAAACCTCGTGAGAGGTTTTTGCAGCTACATCGCGATGGTGAGCAGTATTCGAGAATTTGAGCCTTCCACTTTTGAGGAGGCTACTAGTAGACAGGTTTGGAGAGATGCCATGATGGAAGAGTACAATTCCATCATGAATTATGATGTCTGGAAAGTTGTTCCTACAAGTGAGGGTAAGTCAGTGGTGAATTCCAGGTGGCTCTATAAACTCAAGCATGTTGCAGATGGAAGCATTGAGAAGTACAAAGCTCGCTTTGTGGCTCGGGGGTTTTCACAGGTTGAGAGAGTCGACTATTATGAGACCTTTGCGTCGGTTACTAGATATACCTCGATCAGGTCGGTGATTTCCATTGCAGCAGAGATGGGTTGGAAGATCCACCAGATGGATGTGAAGACCAAATTTATGAATGGTCTTATACAGGAGGAGGTGTATATTGAGTAGCCATTGGGCTTTGAGGTGCATGGGAGAGAGTCTCGTGTGTAGACTGAAGAAGGAATTGTATGGGCTGAAACAAGCTCCCAGAGCTTGGTATTCGAGGATTGATGCCTATTTGCAGCAGTTGGGCTTTGAGAAGAGTGAGGCAGATCCCAACCTATACTTCATTGTTGTTGGAGAGAATCCTCTCATTCTCTTGCTATATGTGGATGATCTATTCATTACAGGGGCAAAGAGACTTATCACTAGCTACAAGGAGAGCCTTGCTTCAGAGTTTGAGATGATTGATATTGGATTGATGCACTACTTTTTGGGATTGAAGGTTTGGCAGGAGCCTGGACACATCTTCCTGGGATAGGGAAAGTATGTGTGTGACATTCTGAGGAGATTTCAGATGGAGGATTGTAGGCCCATGACCACTCCCATGATTACCAACTGGAAGAAGCTTCATGCTTCTGAGTCACAGTTGGTGGATTCCACTTTATATCGTCACTTGATCGGGTCATTGATGTATTTGGTCAATACCAGGCCAGATATTTGTTTTGCTGTCAACACTCTCAGTCAATTCATGGTGGAGCCTAGGAGAGTGCACTGGGTGGCAGCAAAACATGTGCTCAGGTATCTTTGTGGTACGGTAGATTATGGTCTGGACTATCAGAGAGAAGATGGAGTTCGTCTGGTTGGCTATATAGATTCAGATTGGGTAGGGTGTGTCAGTGACAGGAAGAGTACTTCAGGGTGTTGTTTCGGATTGGGGTCAGCAGTTGTGTCTTGGTTCAGTTGGAAGCAAAAGTCAGTGGTATTGAGTTTTACAGAGGTTGAGTATATGGCATCCAGTCAGGCTAGTTGTGAGGCACTTTGGTTTCGCAAGTTGTTGGTGGGATTGTTCGGTGTGCAGTTGAGGCCCACCTTGATTTACTCTGATAATCAGAGTTGCATTACACTCTCGGAGAATCAATTTTTTCATGACAGGTCTAAGCATATCGAGGTTCATTATCACTTCATCTGTGACTATGTTCAGAGAGGAGTTGTGGAGTTACAGTACATATCTACAGAGGAGCAGGTTGCAGACATACTCACCAAAGCATTGGGCAGAGGCAAGTTTGTATTTTTCAAGGACAAGCTTGGAGTGGTGAGTAACACTTTCCTCGATAAGAGAGAGTGTTAAAAATTAAATTAAAAAGTACCTAGGCAAGTGTTTCTCATCACCTAAGTGCCTAAGGGGTGAGAAAGTGCCTAATGTGGGTCCTAGTCATTTAATTTGTAAGATGCAAATTAAAAGGTGACTTTATGACTTTAGTGAGGAGGTGAGTGAAGAGACACTCAATCTCAACCACTCATCTAATTCAATCTCAACCATTGGATTGTGAAACTCCTCACCTACCACCATGAGGTCGATTAGAGTAGGAGGGCACACCCTAGCTAGGGTTGTTCATTCATTTTTGAGAAGAGAGTAAGAGAGAGGTCGAGCTTGAGATAGAGGCAGCATTTGTAGAGCTAGAGCACGCACCACAAGGCAGCTAGCTAGCACGAGTTTCAAGGCAAAGTTCAGCATTTAATGCAGTCCATACAGTATAGATTTCTAGAGGTTGTACAGTCTTTTTCATGCATAGAAATCGAGGGAGACAGGAGATAAAGTTCTACGGAGGTTGGCATGCATTCCAAGGCTTCCATACAAGCATTTATTGGCACAGAAACCGAGGCATTTGCTGGCATTAATTTCTGGGTGAAATTCCGTACAGTTCGTACAGATTTAGCATGAATTTCGAGGGTCATACAGTCCTATTTTTGGGCATTGTTTTCAAGGAGAAGAGTCATGGATTTCGAGGAGTTGTTCCTACTGCATATTCCGTACTGTCTTAGCAGAAGTTTGGCACAAAAATCGAGACAGCCCATACAGCATTTATGGATGGGACAGTCGTACAATTGTATGGATTTCTGGCATAGAAATCGAGGAGCATTACTAGAACTGTTCAAAAGGATTTTTGCAGAAGAAAGTCTGAGATAAGTTTGTGTAATTTCTGAAGATGAATATGCTGTAAACGAAATTTCTCTGAAGCTCACAAATAATAAAAAGCCCTCTCACACTGGTTTTCCCCTTGTGTGTTTTTCCAAGGTCGTTGTTAGACCAAAAATCACTGTGTTATTTTCTGAGTTTATTTGTTGCTGATATATTTTATTTCTGCGTTAAAACGATGTTCAGAATCCTCGTGTTTCAGTTCTAAAATTTACTTTTATGCTGAGTTTAATTGGCTGTCATAAATTTGGGTTTGGGCATTAAACATTGGCTGAAAAATCAGCGAGACTGAAATTGGGTTGGGGTCTGAAATTTTACATAAAGTTCTAGCACTTTAGGAGTTTGACTCTAGACACTTGTTGTGACATTATTGAAGAATCTAAGAATGGAAGAAAGAATTGTTGCAGCCCAAAAGTGCTTGCACTCTAGCAACCTCTTTTTGAAATCTAAGGCCCTAAAGTGCTAGCACCTTAGATTTCAATCCCTTTCTCTTAGACATCGCTATCATCATCCTCCAATTGCATATTTATTGCTGTTACAAAAGACTCCATAGCCCAAAAGGCACTAGTTTGCTTGCTCACTTGTGAAGGAATTTGATCAAAAAACACTCAACTCTTATTCTCTAAGACTTTCTACTAATTTCTCCAACTCTAACTTAGGCTAATTCGCTAATTTTAGTTCTGTTGTTGCAAAACATTGCTATAGCCATCTAATTTGCTACAATTTGCTGCATAATTCACTCTAACAACTAGCTAACATACTCAGAAATTGTTTGGAATACATGGACATTGATCTATTGGATATGTGTTAAATATTCCATGTCATTTCATGCAATTCTGATTTCTCTAACTTGCTGCTGTTACAAAACTATAATTGCTGTTGTAAAGTGTTGTATTGCTGCAATTTTGTATCAGTCATCATTAACTTTCATTTTCTATTGTCCCTTGAGGTTTATATTATATACCGATACTTGGAAATATCATATATATGTTGTAAATTGTTCTTGTTCTAGGAAGGTACACAAAACATCCTTTTCTTCCTCAATTTCACAGACATAGACCTCTGACTTAGGTGATCTAGAGAGGGGGCGGTGGGTTTGGCTAATAAACTTGCCACTTTGATCCCTTGAGGTCACCAGGGAAGCCTCCCTTGTGGTGGACCTCTTCCATCACTAAAATGAGGGGATTTCTTACTAAGGTGACAGTGGTAGAATTTCCTATAGTTACGTGGATTTGAGGACTAGTGTTGGGGCTTTGGCATAAGTACAAAGCCTGCGATAACAAGCTGAATTCATACGTACAAAGAAATTATGCAAACTCAAAACTAATTTTTATTAAACATATGAGAAGCTTAAATAGCTTTACAAGAGGAAAACTACCTCAACAACCTAGAAGAGAAATGTTGATGTTTTGTAGCAGCGCGAGGTATTCCCTCCTGGACACTTTTTCTTAGAGAGGAAGATTCCAAGAATTCAAAGAAAAACCATTGAAGAATTGAAGAATACCCCAGAAGAGATGTCGGCCCCACAGGAAAATAATAAAGTGAAAATAGAATTTCCAAGAAGAGAAGTCGGCCTCAGTAAAGTGACTTGAAGATTATAAATAAAGGAGGATGTCTCATCATTTGAACACACTCTCAACTCATCATCTTAGTATCCAAGTGAAGGAGAAGAAGGAGGCACAAGAGGCTAGGGTTTCCTCATGAACCCTAGCTAGTGTTTCTATTTTGTCTTGGGAAGTTCGTTGGAAGAAGCCAAGTACTCTAGCACTCTCGCTAGGGTTGTTTCACATCATATTTCAAGGTTTTACTTTTGTTGCTCAGGTTTTCTTCATTGTTGGTTTTGCTCTTGTGAATAGAGCTTGTTCATGGTTGTATTATGCTACTAGAAATATTCTTTCTAAGAAAAGTTGGCTGGGTTTTTCCCCGAGTTTGGGATTTTCCCAGTATAAATCTTTGTGTCTTCTTTGTTGAAATAATGTAACTGCAAAGTGTATTCTTATCATTATTTGATATATTATTCATTGGATCAATCCCCATTGTGGATTGATCATGTCGGCTATTGTAAAAGGACCAAATCCCCTTTTGTGGATTGGTCATAATGTAATTGTAATAGGCAAGAGAAGAAGTCGGCCCCAGAATATATTTAAGAGGCCCCAGAATATAATAAAGGTGGTTATAACCACCCAGTTTGAGAAGTCGGCCCTGCCAGTGAAGAGACACTTCACACGTGCCAGATTTGTCTAAATAAGGAGGCTAGCGCCTCACTTAGACACACACATCACTTGCTCATTAAGAGACAAGTTTCGGAATTGCAATTGGAGAAGAGAGAGAGAGAGTGGCGCATCTTTGGGAGAGGATTTTCTGTATTAGCTTGAGTTATCTCTTGGCATTGTATTGGCTATCTATAATAAGGAAGTTTTGTTGGGTTTTCTTCCCCTAGAGGGTTTCCCAGGATAAATGTTGTGTCTCTTGTGATTGTGTATTTCTCAGTGATCTTGTGTTATGTTATTGTTATCTATTGAAATGCAAAGAACTATAATAATGGCTTAAACATTAACATGGTATCAGAGCCAAGCTGAAGGAAGCATCTTTCACAAGAGTGAAAAACGTCACTGTTGTCGTACATGCAAATTAGGGCCTTTTGATGGTGAAGCTTTTCAGCCCTAAAACCATCTAGAAAAGTGCACCCTCCCCCAAGGATTACTTTGGCACTCTCGGCGCACCTTTTCAGTGGCAAGATCTCCCGAAAAGCAAAACCCTAGTTTCACAAAGTACCAGAAAAGCAGTGTACTAGAAGTACCAGAGGTACCAAAAAACCAGAAGCACCAGTCCAGAAATCCGCAGATCAAGTTTGGAGGAGCAAAAGTTGGATTTTCTCAGATCCAAACACACCAGACTACTCGCCTCAGCCAAGCGCACCTCCTGGTAAGTTCATAATTTGATTTTGAGCATTTTCATTTTTTGATCATTTTCCTAGCTCCGGGTAAAAGATGTCTGCAAGCACTAAGCTTGTTGACAAGCTGGAAGGTGTGGAAAACTTTCGTGCCTGGAAGTATAGGATTGGTCTCATTCTTGAAGAGAATGACCTAGCAAGATTAGTCAAAGAAGAAGTGTCAGAGCCCGCCGACGCTACAGAAAAAGCAAAGCACCAAAAGGACACAATCAAGGCCAAAAGAATCATTGCAGATTCAATCAAAGACCACCTGATTCCCTATGTGTCATCAAAGAAGACTCCGAAAGAAATGTTTGATGCCCTAAATAGACTATATGAAGGAAAGAACATAAACCGGAAGATGAATCTTAGAACTCAGTTCAAGAATACAAGAATGCAGAAAGGAGAATCAATCCAAGAATACTTCTCCAGAATATCCCAATTCAAAGAACAACTAGAAGCAATTGGAGATACTGTAGACGAAGACGAACTTATAATGACGGCCCTAAATGGTCTCACAAGACCTTGGGATGCATTCATCCAAACAATTTGTGCCAAAATAGAGAAACTAAAGTTTGACAGTCTATGGGAAGAATGCATCCAAGAAGAAACAAGAGTAGCTAACCGAGAGGCTTTACTAGCAAGAGATGAAGATCAAGCCCTAGCTACTCACACTAAAGGAGGAAGAAAGAACTCTTACTTCTAGAAAGATACTTACAAAGAGTCTCAACCCCAAAACAAATTCAATCATAAAGAATCTCATCCAAGGAGATTTCAAAAGAAAGGACAACGAAAGGAAAGAGATTACTCATCTGTACAATGCTACCATTGTGACAAGATGGGACACATTGTGAAATTTTGTCTAGCCAGACGAGAAGAATACAAGAGAAAACATAAGAGGCACCATGCCCATGTAGTCGAAGATGAAGAGCCACCTGCAAAGATGATAAGAGAGCAAATCAAAGACCATGTCTTAATCTCGGCCCTCTCGGGATCTGTAACACCTGGAGAGGACACTTGGCTCATTGATAGTGGTGCATCCAAGCACATGACGGGACAAAGAGACATTCTCTCTTGTATCTCAGAAAAGAAGTTTTCTCGAAAAGTGACACTTGGAGATGATTACCAATATCCCATCAAGGGAGTGGGAGAATCAAACCACAACTGAATTCAGGGAATTCACTAAAAATAAAGGACGTATTATATGTAACAGGTTTGACTAAGAACCTACTCTCCATTTCAGCTTTAGAAAAGAAAGGCTTCAGAGTTGCCTTTATAGATGGAGAAGTTCTTATGTGGGCTAAAGGAGAAACCTTAAATGAAGCAATCATCATTGGAAGTGAAGAAAATGGCTTGTATAAACTAAAGGGTCACTTAGAGGCTGCCATGACCCACG
>JASDQU010013026.1:77024-103103 GCA_032191745.1 Picea mariana | reverse complement strand
TGACTATGAAGAGACATTCGCTCCTGTAGCCAAATACACTTCAATCAGAACCATCATAGCCCTTGCAGCTAAGATGAAGTGGAAGTTACACCAGATGGACGTAAAGACAACATTCCTAAATGGTGTCATCAAAGAGGAAGTGTATATAGAGCAACCTCAAGGATTTGAAGTTGAAGACAGGAAGTCTCATGTCTGCAGGTTGAAGAAAGCATTGTACGGATTGAAGCAAGCTCCTAGAGCTCAGTATGGCCGAATAGACATCTTTCTGACGAGCTTGGGCTCTACCAAGAGTAAAGCATATTCTAACCTCTACTTCAAGGTTATGAACGATGAGCCAATAATATTACTGCTATATGTGGATGACTTATTCTTAACCGGAGAAGAAAAGCTCATCACTGAATGTAAGAAGAGACTTACCTCAGAATTTAAAATGAAAGACCTTGGCCTAATGCATTATTTCTTAGGTCTTGAGGTATCGCAGAGTCTAGAGAGGATCTTCCTTAATCAAGGGAAGTATGCAATCGAAATCTTGAAGAGATTCGACATGTTGGAATGCAAGTCCATGAATACACCCATGGAAGAGAAGCTAAAGTTGTTGGTCGACACTTCGTCATAATTAATTGATGCGACATNACACTTCGTCATAATTAATTGATGCCACATTGTACAAACAAATTATTGGATCGTTGATGTACCTGATGAACACCAGACCAGACATTTGTTTTGTCGTGAACACCTTGAGTCAGTTTCTGGTAGAACCCATACATGTTCACCTAGTGGTTGCAAAACATGTGATGAGGTACCTTAAGGGTACAAAGATTGTGGTCTCAGCTATGATGGAGATCATGATTTCACATTGAGTGGATATACTGATACAGATTGGGCAGGAAGTGTTTCTGACAGGAAAAGCACTTCAGGATGTTGTTTCAGTTTGGGATCAACCATGATCTCGTGGCAGAGTAGAAAGCAATCCAGCATTGCTCTCAACACAGCAGAAGCAGAATACATTGCTGCATGTTCTGCCAGTTGCAAAGCTATATGGCTTCGAAAGTTGCTGACCGGTCTATTTGACCTAGAGATGGAAGCAACCACGATCCTATGTGACAACTAGAGCTGCATAAAGATGACAAAGAACCCTGTATTCCATGACAAGTCGAAGCACATAGAGATCCAATATCATTACATCCGTGACATGGTGCAGAAAGGAGCTTTAAAGCTCCAGTACGTTAGCACGGATGAATAGGTTTATGATGTGTTGACCAAGCCTCTATCTCGTGTAAAGTTTGACCACTTTCGAGATAAGCTTGGTATAGTCAGAAGGGACCTTCCTCGAAAGGGGGAGTAGTTGTTGTGATAAAGACATCTCTTGCTTCCAGCTTTATTGTTGTGACGTAAAGCAAGACGATGTGATGAGACTAGTACTGTACTTCCGACTTGACAGCTGTGATGTAAAGCCAATCTAGTATCTTGCTTCCAACCTGATGGTTGTGACGTAAAGCAAGACGATGTGATGAGACTAGTACTGTGCTTCCGGCTTGACAACTGTGACGTAAATCCAGTCTAGTATCTTGCTTTCAACCTGATGGTTGTGATGTAAAGCAAGACGATGTGACGAGACTAGTACTGTACTTCCGGCTTAACAGCTGTGACGTAAAGCCAGTCTAGTATCTTGCTTCCAACCTAATGGTTGCGACGTAAAGCAAGACGATGTGATGAGACTAGTATTGTGCTTCCGGCTTGACAGCTGTGACGTAAATCCAGTCTAGTATCTTGCTTCCAGCTTAAGTGTTGTGACATAAAGCAAGACGTTGAGATGATACTAGTACTGTGCTTCCAGCTTGAGAAGTTGTCACGTAAAGCCAGTCTAGTATCTTACTTCCAGCTTGATTATTGTGACGTAAAGCAAGACGAGTACTGAGCTTCCAGCTTGACAGCTGTGACGTAAAGCCAGTCCTTTATTATGATGAGCCAGCCTCGTGCTGTGATGATGATGATGTATCAGTTTTATACTAATACATATTGATGCAGATGATGATTGCATTCCTATGAGAATGACGATGTTGCCGATGAAAAAAACTTCCGATGATTTATAGATACGCCAGTCAGTGTTCCAAGATGATATTGATGATGTTGTCCTCTCACCCACTTGATGATGTTGATGATGACGTCCTCTCTCTCTCCCCTGATGCTGTTGAAGAATACCCTTCTTGTTAAGGGGGAGTGTTGAANTGATTGCATTCCTATGAGAATGACGATGTTGCCGATGAAAAAAACTTCCGATGATTTATAGATACGCCAGTCAGTGTTCCAAGATGATATTGATGATGTTGTCCTCTCACCCACTTGATAATGTTGATGATGACGTCCTCTCTCTCTCCCCTGATGCTGTTGAAGAATACCCTTCTTGTTAAGGGGGAGTGTTGAAATAATGTAACTGCAAAGTGTATTCTTATCATTATTTGATATATTATTCATTGGATCAATCCTCATTGTGGATTGATCATGTCGGCTATTGTAAAAGGACCAAATCCCCTTTTGCGGATTAGTCATAATGTAATTGTAATAGGCAAGAGAAGAAGTCGGCCCCAGAATATATTTAAGAGGCCCCAGAATATAATAAAGGTGGTTATAACCACCCAGTTTGAGAAGTCGGCCTTGCCAGTGAAGAGACACTTCACACGTGCCAGATTTGTATAAATAAGGAGGCTAGTGCCTCACTTAGACACACACCTCACTTGCTCATTAAGAGACAAGTTTCGGAATTGCAGTTGGAGAAGAGAGAGAGAGAGTGGCGCATCTTTGGGAGAGGATCTTTTGTATTAGCTTGAGTTCTCTCTTGGCATTGTATTGGCTATCTATAATAAGGAAGTTTTGCTGGGTTTTCTTCCCCTAGAGGGTTTTCCAGGATAAATGTTGTGTCTCTTGTGATTGTGTATTTCTCAGTGATCTTGTGTTATGCTATTGTTATCTATTGAAATGCAAAGAACTATAATAATGGCTTAAACATTAACATTCTTGTGCTTGTTTATCTGCTTCTAGATCCTGCTTATATTTTAAATATATGGTTGTTGAATGTTAAATGAAGATCAAAATAATCTAGTAAATCTATTGCTACTGAAAATTTAAGAAAATCTAACAAGAAGTACTCTCTAGATCCTAAAACTAGAAACAAACTACATGAATAGAGATAGTTGGAGAAAGTCTCTCAAGTACTCCATAATACAAGGAAACCGAAAGGTCTTGACAGTAATAATATCAATAACGCTTACACAATAATACATATGCAATTATTAGAGACTAGAATCCCTATCACTCCTCCCAACCAAAGAAGCATTGGCCTCCAATGCTATCAAGGGAGAAGCAAAATGTTGTTTCTATCGTCGATGCGAAACGAGCATAATGTCGAAGCTTACCTTGCTGAGCGATGTCTAATGTAGCTGGAAACCAAACTCTGTGTCTGTGATGTAGATCAACAAAATGGAACCCAAATCCATATAGGATCAGAAGAATACACAAAACCAATTGAAACAAGCCACGACACCATACAAAGCGGTGTGATCCAAATGATGAACTTGTCTAAGTAGATACTAGTTTAGGTGGTAACACCTTCCAAAATTGAACACAAGTGCATGACCCCACAATGTTCCAGGTACCGTACTTCAACACTTTTTGAGCTAGTGCTTCAATATTGAACAAAAGGAAAATATATTTGAATCACAACTCCCAATGGGAATTTAGAGAAACCCCTTTTACTTCCCTTTGAGCCATATTTGTTAATTGTCTAGTTGTGGTTGCATTGTTTCTATTACAATTTTCATCATTATCGATCCCTTATAATATCAAAAGACTAATTTCATTAACAACTTGTCCTTTAGTAATAAAATAGGAAGAATCTAAAACATGGTGTTTTAATCTTAGCTTATTGCATAAGATAATTTAGATAATGTATGAAATAAGCAAGCAAACCAACACAGATTTACATACCTGATCGATTGCACATATAGAGGGTACATTCATCTCAAACAATATTGTATATATTTCTTCTTGTAATTGTTGCCTAGCTGCATTAACAGACTCTGTGTCTGAAATAATAAACGGAACCAAAAGTACGCAACAATTAATACTATTTTTCATAAACTACCAAAAAAAAAGTCACATGTAGCCAAACATTAACTAAGAATGGAAGCCTACTTTGCCTATAATTCAAGTTTTAAAGCTCTCAATTATATTGTTTCTAAGCAATGAGTATCATTTCCTACAACTTAACCAAAACATCAAGCTTGCACAAAAAGAGGATTGACAGTATTGGGCATGACTTGGAGCATAAAGTTACAGTCACAAGAATTTAGCTATGGGGTGGGTTTTTCCTCAATCATGGTACAGCAAAGGCTATACAAGCAGATTCTATACTGGTTTTGATCTTCTTTACAATAGTTTTATGTTTTTAAGGAGACAATATAAGATTTTGTAATTGCAGATGCAAATGAAATAAACATGAAATATGATGGAGAGATTAATTGATGTCATATATTAATATGATGTTGTAGCAATACACCATAGGGTTAGCTCGAGGTAGGCTACCCAAGTACACCAATTACATGGACTACTTTCCTACATTTTAACACACAAAACTGAAGGAGTTCCAAGGTAACTAGAGAAAGTACATTGTCACCTTATACAGTCACTACACTTCAGGTTGGTTCTTGCTAACTTTGGAGGGCAATCCCTATGCAATCTGGAAACAAAGTGTGAGCCTAGAAGACCAACAAAAAATTCCAAACTGCAAATTGTACTGGCTGTGATATAAAAATTAGTGTAAAATCTGCATTAAATAAATCTGGACAGCATGCTAGAATGCAGATTTATACCTAGTAAATAAATTCTGCCTTGGAAACTGTGCAAATCTGTTGTTAGAACACCTCAAATCTGCCCTATTAGAAAAACAGCAAACACTGAATCTGGAAATTATTAATTATGGTCGTAGTGCCTTGAATTCCACGGGTTATGGAGTTAAAAAATCAATTCAGAGGGAGTGTTTCCCAATGTCAAAAAAATAAAGCAAAGTAAAAAAACACAACCAGCAATTGAGACTGTTACCCCCTTTTACCTCGGGGTAACTCGAGGAGATCATGTCTCATGGTCCACAATGAAGACAGTGATCCCAGAGATGATCATCAACATTCTCCACAGACAGAAACCCCTCAGATGCCTCCCTCTTAATCATTTCACAGCTCAGTCTGTTTCACTTGATCAGCATGGTTCATTTGATGATGGTAGTCCAGCACACATGAGGTACACTAGTCATTGTTTCATATAAAGTGTTACAATTATTGCATTAGGCATTTAGGTGAGGATAATGGGTTGAAGTCAGATAATGGATCATGATTGCTTGAAAATTATGCTTTTTGCCTTGTTTCACATTGGTGGTCATCATATGTGCCCTAGTCCAGTGTTGTCACCCTTTGAGTTGGCACCCTTTGATGAGGAGATGACCTTTTGACAAGAAGACATGACCTTCCATGATGCTTGTACCTTTTGGGCTTAGACGTGGCCTTTGGAGGCCTTTATGCCCCTTGAGAAGATGACATCACCTTCTTAAGCCTCTTACACTCACACTTGTAGGATTTTAAGAGGACTTTTTTTATGTTTTGGCATTATTTTGTTATGTTGGAGGCTATTTTGGGAGTCACCCTAGACCTATCCACCTTTGTATCATGGATTAATTACATTTTAGGGGCTTTTTGAGAGGTAAAGCACTAGGGTTTCCTCATATAAAAGGATAGCACTTCCCTCATTCATAAACCATAACTCACACTTGTGGAGAATCACTTCTCTTGTCTTCTATAATTCTTCCCATCATGAAGTACTTGTGTGCCCCTCTTGGAGAGTGATCTTGTGGATGTTTCTTCGTATCTTTTGTGGATGATTCATGTTCTAGGGTTTCCTCATGATTAACGACTTGGTTAGTAAGTGTTCTTTCTAAGTCATTCATGGTTTATTCTTGGTGTTTTAAGTAAATGCTTTATCAAATTGGTGATAATTTGCATGGTATCTTGTTCTCCTTGGATAAATTTTGTCTTGAAATCCTAGGAAGGTTTGTAATTGTGCTCCCTTCCCTTGTTTTCATTTATTTTAAGCTTGTTGAAGCATATAAGGTTAATTTTAGGGCTTGTGATTGTGCTCCCCTAGGGTTACCCTTATTGGTTAAATTCTAGAGCTTGTGATTGTCCTCCTCTAGGGTTTTGACCTAGGATCCACTTGATCTCTTGTTGGAAGCCTTAGAAGACATAGGACAACATTTAGAGTTTGTGATAGTACTGTTGATATTATGGTCGTTGCGAGCAGTATTAACCTCCATGTGAAACCTTTGGCTAGAATAGAATATTCTGGAAGCAAAAGAAACCCTAAACAAATGTGTAAAAACCCTAGAAGACAAGTCATCTCAGTAAAAGAATTAATATTAAAGTATTACCCTCTAGAAAGAGAAGTCAGTGTAGACAAGTAACAAGGAGCACTATAAATAGAGGGCGCTTGAGCTCATTTGCACTCACCCACTTCACTCACTCTCTCAAGCATAGCGCAAGTTTGGAGTTGCAACTGCAAGAATGGAAGGTGGATCTTCTGGCGTGTTTCTTGGTCTCTCTCTCTATAGCGCTATCTAGCCTAAGATATGCACCCTACCTTCTAGTATCTCTTGGTGGTATACTTGGTGACATTCTTGGTGGTATTCTGATATTCTTGGTGGTATTCTTGGTAACTGCAACTGCAACTGCTGCAGTTGAGTATTGTTCTTGTTCTGTGGTTTTTGGACTTTTTGTCTGGTGAGCTATCTTTGGAGAAAGATGTGCTCTCTTGGTTATCTGTTAGTTCTAGTGTTACTTCCGAAATCATTCTATCTAGCAAAGGTTATGGTGTTCGGGGGTGGCTACATGCATATGGTTGGGTGATGATAGTGATATTGTCTATGGTAAAACAAGCACATCGAACATTTTAACAGGTTATGGGCCCACACTACCTTCAAAACAGTCTAATCGTTGAAAGGCAGAGCAGAATTTCTTTGAGAAGCTCATTGTAGCACCAGTTGCAGCTGCAACTAGGGTTTTTTATTTTGCAACTGCAACAAACCCTAATCCAACTCTTTGGGCACCTTAAATGAAGCGTTGGACCTAATTTTTGGATATCTAGTGTGTCCTAGCCTAGCGCACCCTATGGTGTCCTCGGCCAGCAAAAACATCAAGTTTGAGTTTTTGGTCAAAGTTAAAGTCAAAGGTTGACTTTTGGTCAAAATTGATTTTGTGGTCAAAGTTGAAATTTCAAGGTTTCTAGTTTGTTCTAATCAATGAACCTTTTTTATTCAGTTTCTAACCTCTTCTTGTCAAGATGGTGTCTAGTTTCAGATTAGAAGACAAGCCGAACGATGCTGCAAATTTCAAAGGTATGCACTTGTATATGCTTTTCATGTTATATCATCCAGCAAAGCATGAGGGTGTTTTGCAGGGAATGTACAAGAGATCTTGTCCAAGCAGTAATCTTGGATCCAGTACATTCATAAGAACAAGCAGTTGAGGCTCCAGGTTCCAAGTTTGATTGATCAAATTGTTAAGTTTCAATTTGCACATATCAAGTTTGATAGTTGCTACAGTACAAGTAAACACTATAGTTGCGATATACTTAGTTTCATGTAAGTACTATTGATATAGATGCTTGTTGCACTTGTTTACAAAATGAACTAACATCTCCTCTAGGACATATTTCTTGTTCCCGGGTAGGTCACCTTGGTAATTCTATGATCCTTGTTACCATAGCTTTGTTCTTATGAAAATGCCATTGGAAATATTTTTTCTCTTGTTGTTCCTGTACCGGGCAAGTCACAGGCGAGAGCTCTTAGAAGGAGCTACAGTGATAGTTGCAAACATGGAGCAGATGACTCCATCAAGTGGTGAGGCAGGTGATCTTACCAAGTACCAATTCTAATGGCAGCGTGGAAAGCAAAAAGGAGTTTTGGACATCATTCACTCAGATGTGTGTGGACCAATCCTTCATAGGTAAAATCAACTTTTTAACAAGATTTATACCCAATTTTGTAGAAATCATCAAGCATATTACTGATATGTTGAAGAAAGATGCAGAGATCAAGTGGATACCTGAAGCAAAGGAATCATTTGAAAAGATTAAGCAAGCTTTAATTAAGGCTCTTGTCCTCATCAGTGCTAATTACTCTAAGGAGTTTCTAATTTTTTCATTTGCATCTGAAGATACCATAGTTGATGTTCTCTTGCAAAGAAATGATGAAGGGTATGAACAACCTATCTCTTTCTTCAATACGACTTTAAGGGATTCTGAATTAAAGTATGATATCATGGAGAAACAGGCCTACGCTCTGGTGAAAGCATTGAAGTCTTTCAGAATCTATGTCCTGCATTCTGAGATTATTGCATATGTTCCAAGTAGTGTTGTCAGAGAAATTCTAGTTCAACTAGATAGTGAAGGAAAAAGGGGAAGATGGATAACCAAGATTCTGGAACATAACATGGTCATAAAGCCTACTAAATTGATCAAAGGACAAGGACTTGCTAAATTACTGACAGAATCAAATTGTAAAGCAATTGGATTGCATTACATCTCCAACAGATCAATAAATTCAGTATTTCAGATTGAAGAAACTGATTCACAGGTAAGCAGCAAACATCTTTCTTCTCCCTTGTACAAGGATATTGTTCATTTTCTGCAAAGTCTTCAAT
This sequence comes from Picea mariana, assembly GCA_032191745.1. Taxonomy (NCBI): domain Eukaryota; kingdom Viridiplantae; phylum Streptophyta; class Pinopsida; order Pinales; family Pinaceae; genus Picea; species Picea mariana. Next base: position 94,362 of record JASDQU010013026.1, on the reverse strand, counting down.
CTCCTCCTGATTTAGATAAATCCAAGTTTGGATCTCTTAAACTTAAATCTATAAAATACTGCATCATTAATCAATTTCAGTTTTGGAGAGATCCTTATGGAATTTTGCTGAGATGTGTTAATGAAGAGGAAGCAAAACAGATTTTCAATGACTTAGACAAAGGAGGTTGTGGAGGCCATGATCATTGGAAAGCCACAGCTTCAAAATACTGAGAGCAGGTTATTACTGGCATGTACTGTTCTCTGATGTGTTTGCTCAAGTCAGGTCATGTGAGCCATGTCAAAAGTTTGCAGGAAAACAGAAACTTATGTCTATGCCTCTGAAACCCATCATTGTGCATGGACCTTTTCAACAGTGGGGTTTGGATTTCATTGGAGAAATTCATCCTCCATCTTGTGGACAACACAAATGGATACTCACAGCCACAGATTACTTTACCAAATGGATTGAAGCAATCCCAACACAAAATGCAACAGATAAGGTAATCATGACTTTTCTTGAAGAAAACATTTTCTCAAGATTTGGGTGTCCTAGAAAGCTGATTACTGATAATGCCCAGGATTTCAAGTCTAATTTAATGGTTGATTTTTGTAATAAGTACAACATCAAGTTGGTTCACTCCACTCCTTATTATCCTCAAGGTAGTGGATTAGCATAATCCTCCAATAAGAGCCTTATAAGGATCATTCAAAAATTGCTCACAGAGAACAAGAGATCATGGGATTCAAAATTGAAATTTGCCTTGTGGGTTGTGTTATCGCACAGTTTGTACTTGGAAGTAAAGGAAAGGTAAAAGAAGTGGGTTGTGTTATCGCACAGTTTGTACTTGGAAGTAAAGGAAAGGTAAAAGAAGGCAAGTTGACGTAACTGGAGACTATCCTATCACTGTCACCTTGATAGGACATCTCTTTCTATTTAGGGTGGTAGGCCCAGGGAAGATGTCCCCGGTGACCTAGGGTTTTGAGAAGGCAATGGATAAAAGGCCAAGTAAAATGTTCTCTCTCACAAGTCAACACTGATCAGAAAGTCCGGCTAAATAGCCAATAAAGATAAATAAGAACCAGAAATGTACCTGCCCGGAACAAAACAACATAAAACTATATTTGCAAGGTCACTTGTTGGTTAGTACTTCATATAATCAAAGACATTCTCAAATAAAACAATTGACTAATATATTGACGAAGTAAGCAAAGATGTATAATAGCAATTATCACAATACGATACTTCACAATAAAGGCTTCATAAATGCTTCAAAAAGAGAAAGAACGATTTAATCATCAATATCATGACACCAACATTCATCAGAAGCAGATAATACCAAGCATTAGTCAATCTTTCAATTGTTTTAGAAAATGCTGCAAAGTATAACTATAACTCAAAGAATAATAGCAGCAACAAAGTTAGCAGGTCAATCTACACCAGGGTTAGAAGGTGTTAGTAATTGTTCAAAGGTATCGGATGTTTGAAGGTTGTGATCAAGGCACTCAAGCAGGAGTCTTAGACCAGTGCATTCACAGGGCAAATGGAGTCAAAAATGGCTGCAAGAATTGAAGGGACAATATGATAATAGTAGGGCCAAAGACAAGAGGAATTTGATAGTGAGGTGTTGGTAAGCCAAGGCTTCAACCATCAAACCCTAGGGGAAAACGACTAAGGTGTAGGCAACCCTAGGCCTTAACACGTTTTCCTCCTTCTTTAGCTCAATGACAAAGTAAAATCGGCTAGGATGAAGAACAAGAGATAGGGTGTTGCAATGGCAAGGCCCTAGCAATGTCTCCGACAGAAAAAACAGTTCCTTGGCATAATCTAGTAGGGAATTAAAATAAGGACACCAACATGTGCTTATTTCCTAGGGTTTATTCCAGCAATTTCATTAACAAAATGTAAGTAAAACACTATAACCATTCAAGTAAGGGAAGGATTGCAGAAATTCACTTACATTTACCAAGTATTCATCAAGCCAAACCTTAGTCATAAACCTTCCACCAAGAAAATGCCAAAACTCACCAAAAAGAAGCCTACTTCAACAAGTGCGCCACAATTTCAGCCAAAACCCTAATGAGGGCTGCAAATTTCAGACCTCACACAAGCGTGAGTGAAAGATGATCAAAAAATGAGAGATTAAACCCTCAATTTATACCATACCAATGACCTTAATTTAACTTTTTGGTCACAAAAGGCCGACAAGGCCAAAAATACATAATAACATTGTTTTACATTAAATGTCATAATTAAAACCCTAATCAAGCATAAAAGGTGATGTCATGCCCTTTTAGGGTGACGTTAGGCCCCTTTAGGGCAACGTAGGCCTCCTGGAGCAAAGCGTTAGGCCTCCTTGGGCCTCCGGAAGCTGCCACATGTGCCACTTGGCACATAACTACCTCCCAAAACCTCCACAGTTGGATGACGTCATAAGGTGTCTTGGGTGACGTCATAGGCCTTCCAAGGCCAACGTCCTAGTGGAAAGGGCGCAACCCCCTTGGGTACAGGTCTGCTAAGTTGCCTCTAGTGGAACGTCCTCCTCTTCTCCGGTGCAAACCCTCTGATCTGTCTCTGCCCCCTACTGGGGTCTCAGCATCCATCTGATGGGATTTCAGCCCCATGGAGGTCTGAACTAATCATCTCCCCATGTGTGCCTGTCCATAAGGGTACCTATCCATCGGGTATGATCCTGCACATCAACAGATACGCCCTCCATGGGCTCATAAGTCACAGGGATCATAGCAATGTCAATCACATATAATCATCAAGTTTATTAAACATGTGCATAAAACCCCTTTTACCTGGACAAGTGCTCAAAGACATTATACTAATCTACAAGCCAAGTTTGGAGGAAGTGGTAGGGCGTCCTATTGGGCTAGTGCTCACTGGATGTGGGGTGTTTCCAGAAGAGATCAAATCCAAGCCATGTGAGTGGGTGAAGTGGATAAGGGATGTCTGGGCAAGGGGTGTAGTGATAGCAGGGAAATGCATAGCTTACATGTGGGTGCCTCTAAAGAGGGTGAGTTGCACTTCCTTTCATTTTATTCATTGTAGATGTTTGATGGAAACACTATGGTGGAAAGCTCCCAGAGCTGCAGAAACTTTTCGTTCGAGTGCTTAGTCAAACTTGCAGTTCTTCAGGGTGTGAGTGCAATTGGAGTGTCTTTGAAAAGATACACTCCAAGAAGCACAACAGGTTAGAAATGTTAAAAAATGCAACAATCAAAATTTAAATTGTTTATATTTTTTTTAATTTTAATTTTTACAATTTAGTATTTAGTATTTATTTACCATCACTAACTATAGCTCTCAATGTTCATACAGGTTAGGTACCTAGCGCCTTAATGACTTGGTATATGTCTACTACAATCTAAGGTTGTGAGTGAAGCAACTTGATAAAGAACATGACATAGAAGCCATTTCATTGGATAACATTGACACCACCAGTCAGTGGAGGGTGGAGATTCAGGAGCCTCAGATGGAGGAGGCCCCCGAGTGGTTGGAGGAGCATGCAGATGATTTGATGGAGGAGGGGGCAACAGAGGAGGAGGAGGAGGATGATGTTCCACTTCCAGTGGATACAAAAGCTGAGGAAGAGATTGGATTTCCAGTGGATCCAATGCCACCACCACTTCCACGAAGAGCCATACCTGGAGTTGGACTTGGGTCCGTTGGGACTGGGAGGAAGCAACAAACTTTTCCTTCCACCTTGTCCCCATCACTTACCACCTTAGATGGAGCAGCTGGAGCTTCCACTCCAAGCTCATCTAGAGTACCTCCACGACCACCTACTGCTTCCAGAGGAAAATTGGTGCCCTTTACCCATAAAAGGGCTAGAGCAGCATGGCCTAGAGGGAATCAATGATATGTGACCACTTGACATCTTATGCATCTTATTTATTGGTTGTATTTTCATATTTATGTAGCAAAGTGTTTATTTGATGTTGTTGTTGTTTTACAAGTTTAAAAAATTGAAAAAAAATGAGTTTTTTGTATTTTTTTGAGGTCTTGCAACATTTTCCGACATATTCCGACATTTTCCACTGATGTTGCCGAGAAGTTACATTTTGGACCCTCGTCGACAGTTTCCCTGACACGACATATATAGCATTGCTTGTAAGCCTTTAATCAAATCATGCACCTTAATTGTCTTGCTATAGATGGCACAAATGTTATGATAAGGTCTTGATATCCTTAAGTTCAATTGTTCCATTACTTTCTTAGTCATAACATTTGAGCTTGCTCCCGAGTCAAGCATGCAATTGTCAAGAATGAAATCATTCACGAGCAAAGAAAGATAAAAAGGTCTATTATTTTCATTTCCCCTATCCATATTCTGCAAAATAACCGGTGCATGCTGGAAAGCTATTGCTAGTGGAATGTCAACATTGTTCTGAGAAGGATTTTCTATAGCTCTGAGTAGCTTCTCCCTCTAAGATGGAATCTTCAGTATTTCTGACACAGGCACCAACATCTTTGTATTATTTAGCCACACTCCTAAGTCAATATTTAAATCTAAACTTGTGTGAACCATTGTTTTAGGAGGGGGAGGAGGCATTCCTCAAATAGTTCCTTGAGGCCTATCTTGATTTTTGTTTCCATTCCTTTGATAAGTAATGCCTCTATATCTAGCCATTTTCGACATTTGTTGTGGAGTAGGCTTTGGACCAAACTTTTTTGTTGCCTTATCCACCACAACATTATTCATGCAACTTACCCCCTCACTATGCTTGTTGACAAGATGTCTGCAAGCACCAAGCTTGTTGACAAGTTAAAAGGGGTGGATAAATTTTGTGCTTAGAAGTATAGGAATGCACTCATTCTTGAAGAGAATGACCTTGCAAGACTCATAAAGGAAAATGTACCAAAACCCACAGATGCTACAGCTAAAGCAAAGTACCAGAAGGATATGGTTAGGGCCAAAAGAATCATTGCAGACTCTATTAAAGATCACTTGATCCCTCAAGTGTCTTCTAAGAATACTTCAAAAGAGATGTTTGATGCCCTAACCAGAATGTATGAAGGAAGGAATATCAATCGGAAGATGAACTTGAGAACCCAACTCAAGAATAGAAAGATGCAGAAAGGAGAAACTGTTCATGACTACTTCTCTAGGGTTTCTCAATTCAAGGAACAACTAGAGGCAATTGGAGACAACCTAGATGAAGATGAACTCATAATGACAGCTCTCAATGGTCTCACAAGACCTTGGGATGCCTTCATCCAAACTATCTATGCAAGAAAGGAGAAACTCCAATTTGACAGTCTTTGGGAAGAATGTGTTCAAGAAGAAGCAAGAGTAACTAACCGAGACGCAGTTCTTTTAAGGGATGAAGATCAAGCCCTAGCTGCTCATGCTAAAGGAGGAAAGAGAAGGTCTCACTTCATGAAGGAGACCCACCTACATAAGGAATCTCACTCCCCAAAGAGATTCACCCATTTCCATAAAGAATCTCACCCTCCAAGGAGATTCCAGAAGTTTCAGAAAGGTCAAAGAAGAGAAAAATATTTCTCCTCTTATCAATATTACCATTGTGACAAGATGGGACATATTGCTAAGAATTGTCCAGCTAGAAGAGAAGAATACAAGAAGAGAAATAACAAAAGACACCATGCCCATGCAGTTGAAGATGATGAGCCACCCACGAAGATGATTAAAGAAAAGATTGAAGACTATGTTTTATTCTCCGCCCTCTTAGGATCTGTCACCTGGAGAGGACACTTGGCTCATAGATAATGGTGCTTCTAAGCACATGACAGGTCAGAGAGACATTCTCTCTAGCCTTACAGAAAACAAATTTCCCCTGAAAGTTACACTTGGAGATGATTACCAATACCCGATCAAAGGAGTAGGAGAGTCCAATTATAAACTTGATTCAGGGACCCCAATGAAGATGAAGGATGTACTATATGTACCAGGTTTGACGAAGAACTTGCTTTCTATCTCAGCCTTAGATAAGAAAGGTCTCATGGTTGACAAGTCCACCAAATGTCAAGGTTGATCATGAAGGTGTGTGCAAGGGATGTGCACAAGGAAAGAACATCAAGAATCCTTTCCTGAAGAGAGATAGTAAAGCAGAAGGAGTCTTGGAGCTCATTCACTCAGATGTATGTGGCCCAATGCCATCCACCTCCCTTAGTGGGTATGTATAATATGTATCATTTATTGATGACTATTCTCGCAAGACTTGGGTTTACTTCTTGAAATCAAAAGATGAAGTGTTTTGGAAAATTCAAGGAATTTAAAGCCTTGATAGAGAATCTTGCTGAAAGAAAAATCAAGATACTCAGGTCAGATAATGGAGGAGAATACACCTCAAAAGAGTTTGTAATATTTTGCAGAGATGTCGGTATTAAGAGGGAGCTCACCACTCCGTACAATCCTCAACAAAATGGTGTAGCAGAAAGAAAGAACAGAACTATAATGGAAGCAGTGAAGACTATGATCCATGATCAAAATCTTCAAATGCACTTATGGGCAAAAGCAACAAGAACAACAGTATATGTACAAAACGGATTATCCCATAGTGCACTTGGGTTCAAAACCCCCAAAGAAATGTTCTCCGAAAAGAAGCCAGAAGTAAGCCATCTCAAAATATTTGGATGTCCAGTGTTTGTACACATTCCGAAAGAAAAGAGAACCAAGCATTGAAAAAGATACTGCTGATGGAAGTATTGAAAAACATGTTGCTGATGGAAGTATTGAAAAACATAAAGAAAGGTTTGTAGCTCCTGACTTTTCTCAAAAGGAAGGCATTGATTATGAAGAGACGTTTTCTCAAGTAGCCAGAAACACTTCTATTAGAACCATCATAGCTCTTGCAGCCATGATGAAGTGGAAGTTACACCAGATGGATGTGAAAACAACCTTCTTAAATGGTGTTATTAAATAAGAAGTGTATATAGAACAACCTCAAGGGTTTGAAGTTGAAGATAGAAAGACTCATGTCTGCAGGTTGAAAAAGGCTTTGTACGGATTGAAGCCAACTCCTAGAGCTTGGTATGGAAGAATTAACAGTTTCTTGCAAGCTTGGGCTTTACCAAGAGTAAAGCTGATTCTAACCTTTACTTCAAGGTTATGAATGATGATCCAGTTATATTGTTGTTGTATGTTGATGACTTATTCCTAATTGAAGAAGAAAAGATCATCATTGATTGTAAGAAGAAGCTCGCTGCAGAATTTGAGATGAAAGACCTAGGCCTGATACACTATTTCTTAGGTCTTGAAGTTTGGCACAGCCCAGAAAAGATCTTCCTTAACCAAGGGAAGTATGCAGTTGAAATACTGAAGAGGTTTGATATGTTGGAATGTAAAGCCATGAATACACCTATGGAATCAAAGTTGAAGCTCCTATTTGATACTTCATCAGAATTGGTTGATGCTACGCTGTACAAACAGATCATTGGATCGTTGATGTATCTGATGAATACCAGGCCAGATATATGTTTTGTTGTGAACACCTTTAGTTAGTATCTGGTAGAGCCCAGACGTGTTCACCTTGTTGCTGCAAAACATGTGATGAGATACCTTAAGGGTACGTTGGACTTTGGTCTCTGTTATAATGGAGATCATTATTTCAAACTGGTTCGTTATACCGATTCAGATTGGGCTAGAAGTGTTTCTGACGAAAGAGTACTTCAAGATGTTGTTTCAGTCTGGGGTCAACCATGACTTCATAGCAGAGGAGGAAGCAATCCAATATTGCTCTTAGCGCGATAGAAGTGGAATACATTGTTGCATGTTCCGTTAGTTGTGAAGCCATGTGGCTTCAGAAGTTGTTGACATGTCTATTCGATTTGGAGATGGAAGCAACTGTGTTTCTATGTGATAACTATAGTTGCATAAAGATGACAAAGAACCCTGTGTTCCATGATAAGTTAAAGCACATAGAAATATAGTATTACTACATTCGTGATATGGTGCAGAGGGGAGCGGGAAAGCTCCAATATGTTGGGACATATGAGCAGGTTGCAGATGTGTTGACCAAGCTTCTGTCTCATGTAAAGTTTGAATACTTTCGAGACAAGCTTGGTATAGTCCGAAAGGACCTCCCTTGAAAGGGAGAGTGATGTAGATGATACTATGGTATCCTAACCAACAATGGATAGTTCAGTTAGGATTTTATATCCTAGGGGATTGATCATCCCTGGACAGATCTCGAAGGTCCTGTTAACCCCTAAAGTTGCACTTGACTATGAGAGGGCAAGCTAGGGCATCATCAAGTTATTGCAATGGTTTTATGAATAAGATTTATAAAGAATTTTTTGAAATGGTTTGAAGGTTGGGTCAAGGATAATGGGAAGTATCAATCTCAAATAAGTAAGAACAAATCACATTTCACAGACTTAGTAAATGGTAGTCCATCGAATAATCAAATGGCAAAAGTAATATGATAGATAAAGAAGTATGTAAGCTTTCAATTTGTCTACTTACATATGAAACTCTTGATCATAAATATCATTTAAGAAGCAAGAGGAAAGTACTTGAAAACATATCTAATTATGAACAAGCAAACAATAAAGTCTTCACTGGTTTACTCACAACCAAGATACATCATATGCTTTGCAACAGATTAACATGTATTCAAGTAAGAAAAATATAAAAATATAGACAAGAATAGAAATCTAACCATCATATAGCCTTTTCAATTTAGTATCAAAATGAAATAGTTCTTTGTTTTCCAATATTTTCTCAAAAATGGTCAATAGTTCCCAACCAAATGCCGGGCACAACCCAAGATGTCCCTCAAAGAACCATGTCAGGGCCATTCAAAACAAAGCAAAATATAAGACAAAGTAAACCAGTGTTCATAAGACATTTTAGTCCTTAAATCATGCAAAGTAAGTTGATGCATAATATACAATCCATGTAAACAATTCACCCCAATATCCCCTTCAAGTATCACCCAAGCGCAAGACCTTGTGAGGGTTACCAAGTTAAGTATGGGAGGGCCTTCATCCATCCCTATTAGGTGTGCCACCTAGACAGGAAATAAATAACCCAGGTAGAGGGATAGGTCGCAAAAGTAACAAGGGAAAGTAAAAACCCATCAAGAGTAAGTGTGAAGATGTTATGGTTTAGGGCTTCCTTCATGGCTTATGGTGTCCATCTCTATGAGCACTTATGTTGAGGGTGTGCTTTCTCTTGAGTTACCCAATATTTGCGTGCCACCTTTTTCCAAACCCCTTCATTAGCCATCTTTCCAATCCCTGCTTTCATTTATAATTTTCTTTGAGGATCCCCCTCTGTGGGTTTCCAAGCTTTAGAATTACTTTTTTGGGATCGAGGCAAGCATTGAATGAGTAGAGCTCAAGTTGGACCGGATTTTGGTGGTCCCTATTTGCTATGTTCACTTTCTTTTTAGCATCATATTCTTATTCTTTTATAGCAACTGCAATCTACCTCTAGGACGTCAACCCCTTTCTCATGAGAGCATGGGTCATAGTCGAAGTTTAGAATATATGAAAGGCTATATGATGGAAAATGTTAAGTATGGCCAGGAACAAAACCTTACCCTTGGGAGGGCCCCCAATATTACACCTTTTCCTTGGGTGGTGACAACACAGGACTAGGGCACAGAAGCTAACCACCAATGTGAAACAAGGAAACCAAGACAATTTCTCAAGCAAGCGATCCACTATCCAACTTCAACCAATGATCCTTGTCCATGTGCCCAATAAATTAAACATAACACCTTTCATGAAAAAAGGACTAACCATACCTCATGGTGACCCTGCCCCATACCCTGGGTTGCTTGAATGTGACAAGCCTTGGTTGATGCAACTAGGAGGCAAATCAGGGAGGTTGTTGGGCTGCCATCTATGGACATGTTAATCATCATCATCATGGTGTAGATCATGTTCTCCATTGTGGGCCTCGAGACATGATCTCTTCCAGTTACCCCTAGGCATGGGGGTGTAACAAGTATAATCAAACTAAAGTAAGACAAAGTTGACTATATATTAGTGGAATTGGCCATTTTGTAGATCAACATAAAATCATTACACCATTATCACTCAATTTATTTGATCTTATGAAATAGTACTTCGCGCTTTAGCAATGGACTGAAAAAAATGCCATCTTCCCATTGGCAAAAGGGCACTAAGGTTATTAGCATAAACAAACAATATATTACAACATTACTTCAACATATAACTATTCAAATATGGGATTAAACAAGGAAAACAGGATAGCAAGAAAAACGTTTTGCTTGGAGAAAACGCAACAATGAATTCATCGATAAAAGAATAGGAAGTACTTACCATCACAATGGTAGATAGGAGTGGTAATAATGATAGGTTGTGTTGATGGATTTAACTGCAGCCTAATACCAAATTCCAAGAAGTGTGACATGTCAGCAAATAATAGAACAAGGCATTTTCGTATATCTCTTGAATAATGCATCAACATAGCCTAAAATGATTTCACCTCTTATAAATCGCTGAGAAAAAATGTCTACGCTGAGAAGACATTGGAGATTCCATGTTTCCATACTCCTGCCAACAATGTCTAGATTAGCAACACAAAATTACTAGCATTCATATTACATCAAAATGACCAAAGTAAAACCCTTAAAGTTTCCAAGAGCTAAATTGTTGGACTAGGACGTTGACTAAACCCAAATAGTAATTGTATTTAAATACCAAAAATATCTACATCAAGACCTTTAGACCATTTCTATGAACATTTCTTGTAGACCAACAAAAACAATAATCACAAATCAAAAGATGAGAAGGTTCACCCTAGCAAGCGGTGTTATCAAGCTCATCCAAGTCAACCTAACCCAACTCGAACGACTTTGACTAGTTTTCTAGCAAAACCAGTGAAAATTGACAGTTGACTATGCCAAGTTAGACCAAAACCAACCACTTGACCAAGTCAATGATGACTCTACAAAGTCTGACAAGGCTAACTGGGCCACCTACCCATCGGCCCTAACAGCCAATAAATTAAAAGAATAAAAGAAAGAAACCCCTTAAAAGACAAGTAACCCCCTAAAACCCTAAACACATCCTTATAAACAACCCCCTATTTTGCCTCACACACTTCTCATTATGTTTGGAACACTAGAAGTCATAGCATTCACAAGTTGTTCTAGCAAATTTGGAGTGGATTTGGAGTTGAGATGGGGCTGATTTTAGTGAGTAATCAATCTGAATTTGTTGTCTACCCATTTACTACAAAATTGAAGGTGATTTGTAGATGAAATATTGTGCCCATTCAGGGATAAGTTCTTGCATTTCAGATCCCTGTTCTTGTATAATTAATTTGTTGATTTCTTGTTTGAAAATTAAGCTAAAACTATATTTCTATTTGCAGATATTTTTAATGTTTAAGACATTCACATGGCTCTGAGAAGGAGAATGACCTTGCATGGAACCACTATAAGGATTTGGGCAAAGGGAAAGTAAAATGCAACCATTGTGGGAAGCAATCAAAGAATGGGAGATATACATGAGATGAAATACCCCATACTGCATGTTGTATAGAAAGTTAAAGGCTACCAATAGGTGTCGCACAATTTAAGAACTCAAATGGCAGCAGCTATTTAGGTCATTTCAATAGTGAAATCCAAGCAAAAAGAATTTCAAGAGGCAACAGGGATAATTTTTGAAATCCCTAAGCACCATAGAAGAACTAGAAATCCTAGTTTTGAAGCCTCCTCCAATCACCTTACACGTGATCACTTTAGATTCATCCTTCAAGAAAAAAGGATCAAAATGCCACACCCGATCCAAAGAGAAAAGGTTGGATAGCTTCTTTTTACCTTGCACCACACCTAGATCTTAGCTCACCATTGATAGTAAATGGATGAAGGAGCAAGGCTAGTTGATTTTCGATACATTGGCCAAATTTGGTATGATGCAAATATAGTATTCAATGTTGCCTGAGTTGTAAAATGCTCCAAGGTAAAAAGGCTCCAAAAACTATGAGTAAAACCCCTCAAGAGTGGACGGACCTGTTATCCCCGCTTTCTAGGGATAACTAGGAGATCATGTCTTGAGGCCCACAGGTCCTCGACATGGAGTACCGAGAGCAGGATCGACCTGAGCATGGCCCTGGAGGGCCCATCCTTCTTCTTCCTCGCCAGATTTGTCCTGTCAGCAGCAGCAGCATCCATCACCATCGGCTTGGACTTGCATCAGAGAAGGCTCTTGCTCCATGAGGTAATTGGTCCAGGTATCATGGTATGTGTCATGTTTGATCGTTATAAATTTCTTATATATGCATCAGGTTCCTTACATTTCTGACAACTACTTGGATCTTACACTAACCCACTTGACCATTGTTGGGGGGATTAACGGGGTGCCCTAGCAAGCTTGTATCCATGGGTTTTGGTTAGCCACCAGGGGGGATTTCAAGAGCCATCGTCCGCTCCCACCATACAATCATTTTACACCTTATCTCCCATACATCCATCCCACTCCCCTGGTCCGGGCATTAGGATGACCTATTTGAGGGGTTACACTTTGTCCTGTGGGAAGAAGGGGCTAAAGGCCCAGGGGGTAAAATCAGCTGTTAAAAGATAAAAGCCATTGGGAATAAAACCTAGAGATGCCTCGCCCAGGGATCTCTGAGAAGGCAATAAAAGGCCTCTTGTTAAGAAACAAAAGGGACCCAAAGAAAAATAATAAAACAAGACCTAACCAAGAGGATGGGAGGTCTCATCACGAGCCGGCCCATTATGTTCATAGGTATCTAGCGGTATGACATTGTCATTATCTGGTTACCACGCTAGGGCAAATGACCTTTGGTTGCATGGCCAAGAGAAAGGGGGTCTCATCACGAGCCAGCCTTATCATTTTTGCGAAAATACTAGTGGGTAACACTATCAGCTCTAGTCACCATGCCAAGGCAGTGTCCTCTGGTCAGACCTTGAAGTAAAAAAGAAAGAAAAGGCAATAAGGGGCTTGGAAAAAACTGTATCCATGACAGGTACAACTCGCCTCCTACAAAGGCACCCACGGACAATACCTTCCCCTAGTCTTCACTATGACTGGACATCCTTAGACCATATCACTTCATGTTACATGGCTTGAATAATCTTCTTTGGGAACTCTCTTCTTCTTGTGGATGCTGGCCCAACAGGGCACTTTGTCTTTTCTTCAGCTTTGTATAGTAGGTCGATGTAATGTCTTTGAGCTATTAGATGATATGCTAGGGGTTTTGTGCATGTATTTGATAAATTTAATGATGAGATATGATTGACATTGCTATGATCCCAAGGACTGATGAGCCCATGGAGGGCGAAGTTTTTGATGTGCAGGACCATGCCCGACGGACAGGTACCAGTGGACCGGTACACATGGGGAGATGATTAGCTCGGACCTCCATGGGGCTGAAGATCCCATCAGATGGTTGTTGGGATGGCAGAGACAAGACAATGTTGTGATCAGCCTTTGCACATGAAGAAAGAAGGACGTTCCACCCGAGACACTTTGGCTGAGCCCGGCCTAGGGGGGATCACCCACTTCAGATGGAACGTTTTCCCCTTGATGGACAGGACGTCACCTAGGAGAGTTGGACGTTACCTTGAGCGTGTGGCAGTGTGATGAAGTTACTGGCACGTGTGGCAGCTTGGAGGAGCCCTGAAAGGGCTAACGTCTGACTTCTGGATGTTGGATAAGCCCAAAAAGGGCCAACGTCTCCCTCAGAAGGGCTTGACGTCCCACCTTTTGCTCATTTTACGTCATTTATCTAGCAGTTAATGTAAAAACAGTGTAAATTTTGTAGTCATCCTTGTCGGTTGTTTTAATGACCTATTTTGTAATTGAGAGGTCATGCATTGATATATATTGAGGATGTTTTTCCCTCATTTTGATAACACAACTCACTCTCTTGTGAGATCTAAAAACTTGCGCCCTAGTTTGGGTAATTTTGGTGTTTTAAGTGAGGCGCTACTCTTGGAGGAGGATTTCTCTTGGCATTTATGGCATTTCTCTCATGGAAGGTTTATAACTAGGGTTTGATTATGCTTTCTTCATGACATGTAAGTGAATTTTTTCATGTAAAACTTCTTAAGTGAATGGTTGTAGGCTTAATTTCTTACATTTTGCTATTATGTTGTTGAATCTTAAAACCCTAGGTAGTAAGCACACAAGTAGGTCATTGCTACATGTCCCCTTGTTGAGAAATAGTTTTCAGCCGTTGAAAGAAGAAGATATAGCCTAGTCGTTGCTACACTTTTCATTCTTTTTTTTGAGCTAGTTTTGAAGTTATAGGTTGAAAAGAGGAGACGTCCTAGGCCTAGTTGCACTACACCTAGGGTTTCACCTTCTAGGGTTTGAAGGCCTTGCTTTTGTAACACCTTCTCCCTTAAATTTATACTTTGAAGCTAGCCGTTTTGCCAAGTGTATTTAGAGAAGGAGGAAGGAGCACGAGGCCTTGCTTAAGCAACACTGGAGTGAGCCTCCTTCCGCTAGGGTTTTGATTCTAGAGCCCTGCCATTGCAGCACCTTAGAACCCTACCTTCCAGTCTCTAAGTTTGAATCCTCCTAAGACTTTGTGCCTTTGCTTTTGACTCCATTTACCCTAAGGCACTGGTAATTTCTCCAACGTTGAGCTTTTAGTGTACAAAATCATCTTTCAAACTTTAAATTTTTGAAACCCTAACTAACCCTAACGTTGCTAACTTAGGCTGACGTCATACTTGACGCAGCAAGCTTTTGACTAATAAATAAGCAATTAAATGATGACGTCAAGCATTTACTGAACAAATTGTTGATTGGATATACTGTAGGCTTGGTCTTTCTGGTGGATATTGATGAATTGGTGATCTTTCATAGGTTAACTAGCAGAACGTTGACTTCATCTTATCTATTACATTGCTTATTGAATGAAATCAGATAGTTAAGAAGTACTAACCCTTTGAGTTATAGCCTGCAAATATACATATTGTGTTGTTATTATCTTGTTCCGGCAGGTGTTTTCAACRGGGACTTCACTTCTTTATTGGTTGATTAGCCGGGCTATCTGATACTGGTGGTAACCTGCGAGGAGGGAAATCTTAACACTTGACCTTGTATCCATTGCCTTTTCAAACCCCAGGTTACCAGGGACGTCTCCCCTGGGCTAACCTCCCTAAACATAAAGAACCTCCCCATCGAGGTGACATTGGGTGGGGAAGATTCCTGTTACGCCAGTTTGTCCTCTATCCTATAGCCTGTGACCTAAAATACAAACTGCGCGATAACATTTTGGCGCCGTTGCCAGGGAACACTGAGTCAATCTTCCTCAACGACAAATCCTTTGGTAAGCCTTGCCTCAAAGACTTTTCTCTTACAAGCTTACCTGGCGACTCCACTAAGACTTTACTCCCCTATTCTTTGATAGTTTCAGGAAAACTATCTGGCGACTCCATGACGACCCGTAGCGGAAAACTATATTCAAATCCCGCTACTATGGCAACCACCACTCTAACAAACCCTGTGCCTCCAACCAATCCAAATCCTCACAAATGGTCTCATTCAGAGAGTTTCAACTGCTTTGACTTTAGCAACATCCAAGGTGGATTACATGATTTGCCCACAAATGCAAACTCTTGGCTACCTTTCTTTTCAGGAAAGGGCACCCCTGGAAACTCACATTGGACTCATTTTTGCGACAGTGTTGACTTTCATTTGGCCAATCAAGATCACCTTGATGTCTTTATGAGGCTCTTTGCGAGTTCTCTTACAAGAGATGCTAAGGTTTGGATTGATGGATGTCCCAACGGGAGCATAAAAAACCCTGAAGAGCTACAAAAAGCCTTTAAAATAAGGTGGTGTGATAGTGAGCATTCACAAGACTCCTTTTCTCAATATCTCAACATTTGCAAAGGACCTTGTGAAAGTATAAGAGACTTCAGTGATAGGTTCAACCTTTTTCTTAAGAAGATCCGATCAAAGGTGGGCTCAGAACAAGCCATCATCGATCACTTCTTGTCCTCCTTAGAAGGAACCTTGCAATTCAACGTTAAGGACCGGTCACCAACAACTTTAGAAGAAGCACAAGACATGGCCTTTCAAATTGAAAAAAATCTTGATTTTGATGACTACATCCAGCAAAGAAACCTGAATTGCGAACTATGGGATCCAGGTAATAAACCCGTGGCAAAACCTAAACCTCCAAGCATCCTCCAGATCGAATTAGCTCCCGCCAAAAGGAAATGGAGCCTTTCTCATGAGAGTGTTATCTCTTCTCAAGAACCTCCATTAAAGAGGGCCCATCCGGAGGATGAAGTTGGGGATGTGTCACACAAAAACGTTGAGCCAAGTCTTCCTGAAGACTTCTCTCTTTTTATTCATCAGGTGGGACACCCTGTTTCTAAAACTTGTGAGTTCAAACCCTTTTATGTCTCCCTCCGGGTCAAAGATTTTCTCCTCTACAACTGTCTCCTGCACCCAAGAGCCAAAACCAATATAATGACAGAAGAAGTTATGCAACAATTGGGCCTGAAAATCTCACAAGCAAATACCAGAGATAATTTCGCAAAAGGAATCATCAACAATCTCGAGGTGGCCTTTGACTCCTGTCCCAATGCTCCTTTCTTGATGAATGTGGTCGTCGTGAATGATATTAATAATTTCGGGATTATCCTCCGCAATGACCTTATTGAACACTTGAATGGAAGCATTCACAAAGAGCAGTCCAGAGCCATCATCCCTCATCCTGAAGGAGGATTTTTTACCATCTACAATGAGCCGTTTGTTGGATCACCAGTTGAAAACCCCGATGAGATAGATGATCAACTTTTATGCATCAATAGTGGTCTGAATGATTGGTTCATTCAGGAAGGGAAGTTGGATATGGACACAGTTGAAGAAACAAAAGGAATCTGGACCTTGGAATTCGATGGCTCACACTCAAGCTTTGGATCGGGCGCTGGAGTAGTTTTAACAGCTCCATGAGGTGAGGTTTTCTACCATTCATATGGGCTGGAATTCCGTTGCACCAACAATGTGGTTGAATATGAAGCTTTGATTCTGGGACTTAATCTGGCAATCGACAAAGGTGTTACAATCTTGGAAGTGAAAGGTGACTCAGACCTCATCGTGTCGCAAGTTTTAATGAGATTTGCCACTAAGAATGAGAAGTTAAAAAAATATCGAGATGTAGCTCAAACTCTTTCAAAATCCTTCAGAAAGATATCAATTGAAGCTGTTCCTCGAGAAGAAAACCATGTAGCTGTTGCTCTGGCTGTCTCAGCTTCCACTTTGCAACCATGCGAAGGACCTCTTCACGATCTGTGCAGAATGGAGGTTCTTTTTAGACCTTCTATCCCCGACAATCTAGAGCACTGGCAGGTCTTCGAGGATGACAATCAAATTATCAGATTTATGGAGAATAGCAAAGAATTCACAGATACACAAGTTG
>JASDQU010013026.1:50112-62521 GCA_032191745.1 Picea mariana | reverse complement strand
AAGTTGCAAGGATGCCTTATCAACATCCTAATCACAAAAATCGATACTTTAGCCAATCCTTGTATCAACAGAAACAAATGACCAGTATGTCGAAGAATATTACTTCAGCTACAAGTGATGCTCAAAATAGAAGTTATCATGGGAGTCGAAATACATCAAGTTCTTTCCAAGAACCTTATAAACTCCCCATGCAGAAGATCGAATTGGGATGGGCAGACTCCTTTACAATGCGATAGTTCTGCCCAACACTTAAAAGATCCTATCGTCTCAGGTCTTCAACGATTACTAAGTCAATAATGAAGAAGCATGCGACAATAGTTACAAGCTAGAGCAATAGATAAGTCTTCCATAAAGTATGCTTTGAGGACAAAGCATTTTTAAGGGGAAGGCAATGTTATGAACATAAGTATACATATAAATAGATATTCGATATTCATAACATAAATAACTAATTAATAAATAATAATTATTAATAATGAAAGGGCATGTCTTTAAGGACATGACTATTGGTTAAGGGCACCCTTGTGTGGGTATATAAACGAGCCCTCGTTCTCAATTGTAAATCATCTTATATCTTATCTTATCTATTCATATATTATTTAGAGTCCTACATGGATTACTTTGTTATATTCCAAGTATTTTGGATAATTCTTGTGTGAGGGAACTTTGTTCATCTCAGAAAAGTTTCTATTTTGCTTCTATAATGTTAGGTTTATGCTTTAGACCTTAGTCAAAGGCCAAATACTATCCAGAAGAGGACTGGTTACAACATCAGTGCTTATGGATGACTTAGCATAGTTTTAGCGAGTATGGGTTGATTTATATATGTGATCATTGATGTCATTTTGTATTTGTTTCAGACTTTCAGTAATGACTTTGATGTATCGGTTTTTGTTTGGCATCCACTATATAATATATATCGGTTCTTTCTCCATATTTATGTGTCTATCTGTTTATATGATGTTGTTGCTTTATATATTGAAAAATATTCAAAATTTTGAAAAAAAATGAATAAATATGTATTTTTTAATGTTTACCGAGTTTTTCCGATTTTTTCGCCGAGTTTTTTCGAGGCGATGTTTTCAGGACCTTTGCCGAGTTTTTGTCGATGCCGAGTTTTTCCACTAGGGTCCTGGTAGACATGCTTTAATGTTTTTTTTATTGACTTGATTCACTCATCATGATGATTTGACTTGAGATCCTTGGAGGGCATATCTATTTGTCTTACAGGTACAGGTCAGTGGCCAGTTTTGGAAGAACAAGCCTAACTTGGGCTTCCATGAGGGCAAGCATCCCACAGAATGGATGACATAGGCCCACATTTCAGACGACACAGAGATGCTTTTAGAGGCCTAGGAGACAGCTGGATAGACATAGCCCACAAAACGTCACTCCCTAGGGGCTTGACGTCACATTTGAGGGACATATGGTGGTTGATGATGAATCAACGCATGACACATGGCATTTTGAGGTGTAGAGGCTACGGATGATTGCCACATGGCCTTTGGAGGCCCTACTTTGTAGCCTAGCTCCAACGACTTGCTCAATTTTCCAAAATGTCCTCCTTCAAGGGATGACTTCACCTTTGATTTAGGGTTTTCTTTGTGCAAAAGTGAAATTAAAGAATTTTTTTAAATATTATCTTTGTAAAGGGGCAAGATTAGGGCTGTTGACCCCTAATCTTGTGTTTTCCCTAATATTATGTGGACAAACTATGTTAGCTACATTTTGTATAAATAGAGATCATAAGATCTCATTTTCATAACATAACTCTCCATTGTTAGAGGCTCTTGGACTGAAATTTTCACTCTCTTTGGCTAGTTCTCACTCTTGTTCTTTTGTTTATGGTTATGTCTTGGTTATGGTTGATGGAGATGGTGTGCTAGCCTTGGAAGGCTTTCTTCATTGCTTTTTTGGTGGTTAGTCTAGCTTTTATTGCCTTTTAATGCTTGAAGGTGCCATTTATTTCATTGTATTATCATTTGTACAAGTTAAAGGTTCTATTTGCTTGAGCCAAGTAGGAAGTATAAGGGCATACACCCCTACTTGTGTTTCCACCATTTTATTGCTAAGGGAATATTGCTTCATAAGGGTTTACTAAGAGGAGTATAATTGCATACACCCTTCTAGTTAAAACCCTAGCTAAGTGAAGCTTGCCTTGGGGAGTAAAAGGGTTTACACCCCCATGGAAGTGTTGATGATTACAGCTTCGTGAGACATCCTCTAGGACACAGACTGAGTGAGTCGACTTGTGAGAAAGCCCATGAGTTGGGTGTGCCCATGAGATGGGTGTGTCGTTCCTCTCCGGACTGAGATGAGACGATGTGTGCCCCTGTGTGGGGTGAGGATGCCCATGAGTTGGGTGTGTCGTTCCTCTCTTGATTGAGATGAAACGATGTGTAACCCTGTGAGGGGTGAAGGTGCCCATGTGATGGGTGTACGTCAGACTTTGGACTGAGTTGTTATGACATGTGGTCTCCTGCCTTGTGGACTCAGTTGAGTCAGGTTTGAGATGGTACTCCAGATGATTCTCCTGTGGACTCAGTGAGATAGAGATCTGTTGAGTAGGACATCCCTGTGGCTGAGCATAGGTGGACATGCCCCTAGTGGCTGAGCACTAGTGGATGTGTGAGATCCCTTGCTATATTGTTTGAGAGTAAGATTTACCTGTAATTTTAATTGTGATGTAAAGGGTACAGGTCGGCTCCACCATATGTGAAAGATAATTAATGTTTATTGTAATAATTAATTATTTTCTGAGTTATTGAGGTCGGCCCTGTTGTGCCAATAGACACCACTTATGGTCTGTCCAGTCTAGTATAAATAAAGGTAATTTCCCCATTGAGGAAATACACAAGTCACTTGTCATTTTGGAAATTTCAGCAAGTACATCTTCTAGGGCTGAAGTGCACACCTCTCTTGGGTGCAAGTTTCAAGGTAGTAGAGCACCCTCTTGTGTGCATTAGGGTTTCATGGTTGGAGGATCTTCTCTTAAGAATATAACAAAGGATTGTTGGGTTTTTCTCCCTTGTTGAGAAGGGTTTTCCCAGAATATTTCTTCTGTTCTTGTGCATGGTATTTCTTCTTGTGATCTTGGTTATTGCAGCAATTGTAAATTGTGTAGCTGCATTTGTTCATGGTTCAAGTAAATGCTAAAATGAAATAAACCTCATGCTTGAGCCTAGCATAGTGAAAATTCAACATGGTATCAGAGCATAGGTCTTGAAGAACCCATTGCACACGCATTAAAGCCAGTCGTCCTCCTTTTTTGCAATTCCATACTACCTTCTAGGGTTTCTGCAATTCCGTATGACCCTCTCTTGTTTTGGTGTTCCAACACTTAATACTTGGACGTTGGGGCTAAAATTAATACTCCTTCCTTGTGTTCATGCTTTCGGCAAATGCATCCCATGTTTTTGGAAGACCATTGAGTACTATGTTTACCAGTTCCTTCTCTGAAATGATCTCTTCAATAGCTTGTAGTTGATCTTTTAACTGAGAGATTCTCACAAAGTATGATGTTATGCTGTCATCATCATTCATTTTCATGTCACGAAGCTCATTCTTCAGACTCATTACTCGTCCAATGTTTCTGACTGAGAAGAGGTTTGTTAGGGCATCGTACATCTTCTTAGATGAGTCAAGATGGGAGATGTAGGGTATCAAGTGATGTTTTAGAGAGTCCACTATGATACTCATGGCATTGATGTCACTGTCTTTGAACTTCTCCAAAACTGCAACGTTCTGAGGTTCCTTCTCTTTTCCTTCTTTGAACTGTGGTTCCACGATCTTTCCTTTCACAATGTCCAACACTTTTTTCTTGGCAAGGATGAGGTCAATCCTTGTCTTCCATGCTCTGAAGTTAGAAGCCCCTTCTAACTTGTTTTTTGACTTCATAGAGTAAGTCATAATTGCTTTGACTTGGTCAACCCTTGATTTTGACCAAAAACTCAAATTTGATGTCTTAGCTTGCTGAGAGTACCAGGAGATGTGCTAGGCTTGGGCGCACTAGGCTATCCAGAAATTAGGTCACTCTCTTCACTCAAGGTGCCTCAACAAGAGGGTTAGAGTTTCGTTGTTGCAGCAAAAACTGGCTGCAATTGCAACTGTGACTGAGCAAATCCTCCCAACCTATCTTCCAGCGGTTAGACTATTCGAAGATAGTGTGGGCCCATAACTTGTTAGAAATTAATGGATGTGCTCGTTTAACCATAGACAATATAGCAATATTGTCACCCAACCATAGGCCGAAGCCACCCCCGAGCACCTTAACCTTGACAGAGAATGATTCTGGAAGCAAACCAATAGCCAACCAAGGCTAATGCATAAAGATAACCAAGACTGATCAGAAAGTCCAACCATAACCAACGGAAAGTCTGAGTCTAAACCAAGAAACCAGATTGCGGCAGTTGCCGGCTGCAGCTGCTTCGCAGACTTGCGCACTAGCCTAGTTCCTGTAGTGCGCACTTCTTCCCAGCTGCAATTTTGAGCAGTGTGTACGAAATGAGGTTTGGCTACTTGTATTTATACTGTTTCCTGAGTTGTCTGGGCCGATTTCTCATTTTGGAGACTAAATACTTAATATTATTTATTTCCTTGAGTCGACTTGTCTTCTAGGGTTATGTTCAACGCTTTAAGGTTTCTTCTTGCTTCCCGGAATATTCTATTCTCGTCAGGGTTACACGTGGAGGTAAATACCTCCCGCAACTACCATAATATCAATAGTGACCACCAGGATGAGGATCCGTGCAGAAAAAGATACACCCTTGAAGCAACCTCCACCAACATTCCAACCTTTGGAAGGCTATAATGATTGCACCAATTTGCACAAGATCATGTTTACCAATCATGTGAATATGAGGCGTAACAATACCCATCCAAGTTGGAAATGGAGAGAGCAAACCCTTATATAGGTTTTAGCTTTAACTCCTCATACGATAAACCGTGAATTGTTTTCCTAGATCCATTAGTTATCTAAGGAATAATGATAAATTAATCATCTCTAACATCCTCAACAAACTTCTTACTCAAAATAGACAAGGCTCAGGTATCTTAGTAGGTTGCTCGAATGGAAATGGATCTTTCTGGTCCTCTCCAAGCATGCTATTCGATGCTTTTTGTACATCCAATGTTGTCTTTATCACTGAGACCCACACGAGTCTTGTCCGACCACTCCTAAACTTAGCAGGTTATCATTGGTTTTCGACTTATAGACAAGAGACCAGATCTTCAGGTGGTGTTAGAGGTTCAGGCGGAGTTGCTTGCTTGTTCAGGGACTGCTTGTGTTATAGGGTTTCTCTTATGGATTTAGACAAATTTGCTAGGTTTATGTGTATTCAACTCAGTGGATTTTCCCTCCCCATAGACATCTATGTGGTAGTTCGTTACTTCCCTCCTATGTCATCTCAGTTTGCTATTGATAGTGACCTAGACGATGACCCTTATATGGAATTGTACGCTAGCATCATTCAGTACTCGATGATGGGGGATGTTATCCTAAAGGGTGACTTCTAAGCTCGTACTCGATCTCTTCAGATCCCTCTCCATGTTCGCTCGGAGGATGTGTGTTTTGCATACAAGAGATAGATCTATATTCAGTAGGATTCTAGCGGGCATCAGATGATGCATCAGGGCCTTTTACACGCTATGGCAGACACCTTTTGAAGATTGGTGAATTCCATGAGCTATTGATCCTTGCTTTCTTGAGTCTCGCTTTTTCACTTGTCGACCTCACGGTGGAGGTGCTAGTGTAGTCGATTATGTCTTGACCATTCAAACTCTATTCCCCTTCATCCACCACTTCTTGGTAACTCCCCTTGCCTTAGTTGACCATGTTCTTCTCTCCTCTCTTCGGCCTGACAACCCCCCTTCGAACACATCACCAACCTCCCCAGGGCCCACCCCACACTACCTTTCGATTCGATGAAGGGGATGTTATCGCACGATTTGTAGTTAAGATAAAAGACGGATGAAAGGAGGGCAAACTGACGTAACTAAGACTATCCCACCACTGTCACCTCAATGTGATGACTCTTTCTGTTTAGGGAGGTAAGGCCTAGGGGAGACGTCCCCAGTGACCTGGGGTTTTGAGAAGGCAAAGGTTTGAAGGCTAAGTATAATATTCCCCCTCACAAGTCACCACTGATCAGAAAGTCCTGGCTAACTAGCCAATAAAGGTAAGTAATAACCAAAAAAGGTGTACCTGCCCGAGACAAAGCAACAAAGAAACTATGCATATGCAAGATCACTTGCTTGGTTAGTACTTCATATAATCATGGACTTCTGATATAAAGCAATTGATAAACAATATTGATGAAGTAAGTAAACGATGTACAATAGCAATGATTATAATATATGTCACTTCACAATAAATGCTAATAGCAATCAATGTAACAATATCAATATCAAGAAACAATGCCTTAGCTAATCATTCAATTACTTTCAAAGACATAAATGCTGCAATGTATAAAGATCACTCAAGTATATAATGGCAGCAGTAGGGTTAGTAGATATTAGTCTAAGCTAGGGTTAGGAGGGTTAGTAGTTGTTCAAGGTATTGGATGTTTGTATGATCAAGGTGCTCAACACAAGAGGTCTTAGATTAGTGCGTTATTAGGGCAAATGGAGTCAAATGGCTGCAAAAGTTGAAGGGCCGAAATGATA
This sequence comes from Picea mariana, assembly GCA_032191745.1. Lineage (NCBI taxonomy): Eukaryota > Viridiplantae > Streptophyta > Pinopsida > Pinales > Pinaceae > Picea > Picea mariana. The sequence continues at coordinate 55,858 of JASDQU010013026.1, read as the reverse complement.
ATGATATGGCCAAAGACAAGAGGGTTAAATGTTGAGGTGTTGCTAAAACAAGGCCTGAACAATGAAACCCTAGGGGAAAAAGGCTCACTAAGGTGTAGAAACCCTAGGCCTTAGTGCTCTCTCTTCCTCCTTTAGCTCAATGGCAGGATAAAAATCCGCTAGCTTGAGTAATAAATGAAATGGCTAAGGACGAGAGGGTTTAATGATGAAGTGTTGCTATAGCAAGGCTTCATCAATCAAATCCTAGGGAAAACGACTCACTAAGGTGTAGAAACCCTAGGCCTTACTGCGTTTTCTCCTTCCTCAGCTCAAATACAAGATGAAAAACGGCTAGGCTAGAATAATATGGATAGAGTGTTGCTATGGCAAGGCTCTATCTTACTTCAGCAAATCAAATAGCTCTTAATCTTAGTAGGGACATGAGACAAGGACCTTAGCATGTGCTTGTCACCTAGGGTTTAATTCAGCAAATTATAATAACAAATGTAAGTAAACAATACTATAACCATTCAATTAAGAAGTGTTGCAGAATTTCACTTACATAAACCACGAAATCATGTAGCAAAACCCTAGTTGTAAACCTTCCACCAAGAGAAATGCCAAAAATGCCAAGAAAATGTCTCCTTCAACAAGTGCGCCTCAAAATTTCAGGCAAAATCCTAGAAGAGGGCACAAATTTCAGACCTCACTAATGTGTGAGTGAAAGATGATGAAAATATGAGAGTAAAAACCCTCAATATATACCATACCAATGACCTTAATTAAAATTTAGGTCATCAAAAGGCTGACAAGGCCAAAATACATAATAATACTGTTTTACATTAAAATGTCATAATGAAACCCTAATCAAGCAAAAAGTAAGATGTCATGCCCCTTCTGGGGTGACGTTAGCCCTTTCTAGGGCAAATGTAGCTTCCTGGAGCAAAACGTTAGCCCTCCTTGGGCCTCTCCAATCTGCCACACRTGCCAAACTGCATTGACTGTCTCCCAAAACGTCCACACTGCTGGATGATGTCATGGGCATCCTGGGTGACGTCCTGGGCCTTCCAAGGCCAACGTTCCAATGAAAAGGGCACAACCCCCCTAGGTTAGGCTCTGCCAGGGTGCCTCTRTGGAACGTCCTCCTCTTCTCCGGTGTAAACACTCTATCCTGTCTCTGCCCCCTGCTGGGGTCTCAACATCCATCTGGTGGGCTCTTTAGCCCCATGGAGGTCCAAACGAATCATCTTCCCATGTGTACCTGTCCAGTGTGGTACCTGTCCGTCGGGTATGATCTTGCACATCAACAAATACGACCTCCATGGGCTCATAAGTCACAGGAATCATAGCAATGTCAATCACATCTAATCATCAATATTATTAAACATGTGCATGAAACCCCTTTGACCCAGTCAAGTGCTCAAAGACATTATACAAATCTGCTATGCAAGTTTTGGGGAAGCGACAAGGCGTCCTATTGGGCTAGTGTCCACTAGAAAAGGGATGTTTCCGGATGAGATTAAATCCAAGTCATGTAGATAGGTGAGGTGGATAAGGGATGTCCTGACAAGGGTTGCAGTGAAAGCAGGGAAATGCAGGGCTTGCCTATGGGTACCTTTGTTGAAGGCAAGCTGCACCTGTCCTTGATGCAAATGTTTCCAAGCCCATTCATGCCTTTTATTCTTATTCTTTATTGCTTTTTCTTCAAGAGGCTAATCAGAGGACACTGCCCTGGCGTGGTGACCAGTGGTGGCAATGTTGCCCACATGCACTTTCATGGAAATGAGAAGGGTGGCTTGTGATGAGACCCCCTTTCTCTTGGCCATGCAACCAAGAGCCACTACCCTGGTGTGGTAACCAGCTGCTAGTAGTGTCATACCGTTAGGTACCCATGGACCTAATAGGCTAGCTCGTGATGAGACCCCCTATCCTCTGACTAGGCCTTGTTTTATTATTTTGTATGGGTCCCTCTTGTTTTTTGCTGAGAAGCTCTTTATTGCTTTCTCAGGGATCCCTGGGCGAAGCATCTCGAGGTTTTATTTTTAGGATTTTATCCTTTGCTAGCTTGCTTTTACCTTCTGGGCCTTTAGCCCCTTCTTCCCACAAGGCAAGGTGCAACCCTTAAATGATTGGCCAACCCAATGCCCAGACAAATGTAATGGGATGGATGAGCGGGAAGCAAGATGAAAAAGTGGTAATATGACGGGAGCGAAAGATGACTTTTCAGAAATCCCCCCAGTGGAAACTCAAAACCTATGGGCACAGGCTTACTAGGGCATCCTGTCATCCCCCCCATACATGGTCAAGTGGATAAATATAAGATCCAAGCATTTTTTAGAAACAAAAGGAATTAAATGCACATATTCAAAGGTTTTGAGGATTAGAGTGACACATACCACGATACCCGCACTCATTACCTCATGGAGCAAGATCCATCTCTGCTACAGGACCAAGCGGAAGGTGATGGATGCTGCTATTGCTGACAAAGGGAAGTGATGAAAAGAAGAAAAGATGGGCCCTCCAGGGCCATGCTCAAGTCGATTTGGCTCTCGGTACTCCATGTCTAGGACCTGTGGGCCTCGAGAAATAATCTCCTTAGTTATCCCTAAAAGTGGGGGATAACAGGGGACTCAAACACCTTCTGTACCCACCTCCGCCAGATGGTCCCCTTTGAGACCTAGTTCTCCTTACTTGATTCTACATCTACCAAGTACACTTGCCTCTCATCAATCATTTGGGAAGCAACCCTCAAATCTTACCCTCACTCCACTCAGCCTACTTCTACCTCCCACAAAAACAACTCCTATCCTATGAACCGATGGTATGACGAGGAATGCAAGGCTTTCCACTGCCTCCCAATAGTATCGTTTTTCCCTAATAGTGACAACACTGGATTAGGGCACTTATAATGGCCACCAAGGTGAAACAAGGCAAAAAGCATAACTTCCAAGCATCGTGATCCATTATCTGACTTCAATCCATGATTCTCACTTAAATGCCTAATGCATTAAATGTAACACTTTATATGAAACAATGACTAATGTACCTCATGTGTGTTGGGCCACCACCATCAAATGAACCATGCTGATCAAGTGAATGAGTTGAGCAATGATGAGGGGTGAGGCATCTAAGGGATACTATCTGTGGTGAATGTTGATCAACATCTCTGGGATGATCATAGAGAATGATCTGTTAAATTTCACTTGTGACTTTCGTCAATCACTTAGCAAATTCTGATTTCAACCTCCAAAAAATTCAACAGTAATGCATTAACTTAACAACATTTTATTGTACTTTATGAGCAGAAATACATTGACTAAGCAAACTGAGAAATTAGCAGCGGAAATAAATGAACAGTAGACAGCATTCAGTCACACAGTTAATACAAAATATTCTGGGTAATACCCCTTGAAAAAACCCTCAAGGGAAAACCAGTCGAGAGATTCTTTATTGTGAGTCCATGAAGAATATTACTCAGAAATTACAGCAGTACTTTCAGCCTATTAAAATCACTGTACTTATCTCAAATACACAGTCCAAGCTCCTAGAAATCTGTGTCAAACTAACACCTTGATTTCTGTGCAGCAAGAACTGTTAAACTGCTGTAACAGCACCCTCGAAAACAACGCCCAGGTACAATACTTTCTGGTATGGACAGTAAGTATTTACAGCAGCAAAGTGCCTCGCAATCCATGCAACTCGTCTAGAAATCTGCACCCAAAGTGCCTCGATTTCAGTGCCAAAGTATGCTGGATGGTGCTGTTACTAATGGCTGTACGGTCTGCATTAACGTTTTCCTGTATGGACAGATTTAATGCTGAGAATGCTCCTTGGGATGCATGCCATGTCTTCCTTGGGATTTGTGCCCTCCCTTTCTTCTTCTAGCTCAAGCTTTCTTGGAAAAGTGACTTCACTTTCGTCCTCAATCTCTCTTGAAAAGTGTGCCTCCATCTCTCTCAAATGCTCCTTTTATAACTCATTAATGAATAAGTACCCTAACCCTAGATCTCAATGGGGAAGATTAAATCTTGCCATCTCAAGATCAATGGACGTGACTTAATCTCACATTGAGTTCAGTTAAATCACTTAAGTGACCCAAACTTTATAAAGTCACTCTTACCCATTAAATAATAAAAGACCCAACTTAACTTTTTAAAATCACTTTATAAAGTCACTAGAGAGAGACATTTGCTCGTCACTTCTACATGTTAGACACGATTGATGCAAAAGTACTTCCGAGCTACCAAAATGAACATGATCTCCTCTAGTTATGCCTAGGTGAGAGGGGCTAATAGGTAGTACTAGTGAATTTTTTTCACTACACTAGTGATTTTCATCACTAATCACCTTGGATATTTGGGGCACTCAGCTTGTTTCATGGATTATGTTGAGCTAGAGGGTTTGATGGCATAGTTTCCTTTGGGCATTGGCTTCATCCTGATTTTTGGGCATCTTCACAGTTCCCAAGGTATCTTCACATATCTCAAGGCAATTCATGATTTCCAAGGCATTGGTCAAAATAGTTTGGGCTTATTTCTTCACACATTGGACCTCTCATGCTATCAAGTCCCAGATTCTTGAGCACTCAACCTATTTGCACGTTTTGAGACATGTGTTACATCATTTAATGTGACATCCACTTTGGAGATTGCATTTGGATCTTCATTTGGCACGTGTGAGCTTACTAGGCCCTCCCGTGACTTAAGGACGTGATTGACATGATTTGAGGAGTAGGATTTCACCTTGGAGACATCACTCATGGTCTTTGAAGCTGATTAGGAGGGTCCTGTTATCGCGCTGTTTGTATTTTAGGTCACAGGCTATAGGATAGAGGACAAACTGGCGTAACAGGAACCTTCCCTACCCAATGTCACCTCGATGGGGAGGTTCTTTCTGTTTAGGGAGGTTAGCCCAGGGGAGACGTCCCCAGTAACCTGGGGTTTGAAAAGGCAATGGATACAAGGTCAAGTGTTAAGATTTCCCTCCTCGCAGGTTACCACCAGTATCAGATAGCCCGGCTAATCAGCCAATAAAGAAGTGAAGTCCCTGTTGAAAACACCTACCGGAACAAGATAATAACAACACAATATGTATATTTGCAGGCTATAACTCAAAGGGTTAGTACTTCTTAACTATCTGATTTCATTCAATAAGCAATGTAATAGATAAGATGAAGTCAACGTTCTGCTAGTTAACCTATGAAAGATCACCAATTCATCAATATCCACCAGAATGACCAAGCCTACAGTATATCCAATCAACAATTTGTTCAGTAAATGCTTGACGTCATCATTTAATTGCTTATTTATTAGTCAAAAGCTTGCTGCGTCAAGTATGACGTCAACCTAAGTTAGCAGCGTTAGGGTTAGTTAGGGTTTCAAAAATTTAAAGTTTGAAAGATGATTTTGTACACTAAAAGCTCAGCGTTGGAGAAATTACTAGTGCCTTAAGGTAAATGGAGTGAAAAGCAAAGGCACAAAGTCTCGGGAGGATTCAAACTTAGAGACTGGAAGGTAGGGTTCTAAGGTGCTGCAATGGCAGGGCCCTAGAATCAAAACCCTAGGGGAAGGAGGCTCACTCCGGTGTTGCTTGAGCAAGGCCTCGTGCTCCTTCCTCCTTCTCTAAATACACTTGGCAAAACGGCTAGCTTCAAAGTATAAATTTAAGGGAGAAGGTGTTACAAAAGCAAGGCCTTCAAACCCTAGAAGGTGAAACCCTAGGTGTAGTGCAACTAGGCCTAGGACGTCTCCTCTTTTCAACCTATAAC
>JASDQU010013025.1:158489-173897 GCA_032191745.1 Picea mariana | reverse complement strand
CCAAATATCTTTGACGACTGTATTGATGATTTCATACAGGTTGGGAGATGTATATGGGATGTGAGTTGCTTCATTATTGATAGAGATCCCATTTATGACATTGAGGGTAGATCTCATGCAGAGGGGGTTGAAGTGTCATCTTCAGAGGATTGGTCTTCATGCATGTATGATTCAAATATTTGGCAGCTTGGTGATGATATAGTTGCAGATTTTTTTATCCCCTCCGAGGATTACTTGTTGCAACATACTCGGGATGATCTTCAGTCATCCCTTGATGCATACCCTTTTGAGGATGCATATTTTTTCTATGGGGACTTTCAACCATTATGCTAAGATTTTAATACACACTAGGTCATGGCCAACCTGAAGCAGTCTGAGGTCCACACTACTAACAAAATCACTTTCATATTGAGACTTTGCAGACAAGGAAGAGACATTTCCCAAGTCCAGTGGAAGAGTTTTTTTGTAAGGCTGTGCTTTACCCCATTTCCTCTTGTTTGGGAAATCAAAGAGTTTTCTTGGGATCTCTTATCCTTTCTCAGCCTTAAGGGAGCAGTGATTTTCTGAGTGAAGATGAAGACGAGTTATTGTCTATATGTGGTAGCCCTCTTTAGAGATGGATTGATCAGGCTTGTGGATACCCTTTTCGGTGGGATGATTAGACTGATGGTTGCTCTTTCCAACAAGATTTATTCCCTCCCACCCATCTCCATGAGTTTTATTTCATGATCGATTATATGTGTGTTTATACTCATGATTATTATGTTCTTGATTTATCTTTGTTATATTATATGATTAAGCACATGGGGAGATACTTTGATGAGATGATCAAATGGTTGCACTGGTTGTATGACTTCACATAACATCATCCAACACATGATCTCCAGGGCCCCAAGGCCCCAGGTAAGTAGGTAAGTCATTTTGATTCCTTGCATTTTCATATTGATTGCTCATATTAGTTAGATGGATTTCATTTTCATTTTTCTCTACTTGCATATTGATTTCATTCTTAGTTTATATTTTTTTGAAAAAATGTCAAAAAATTTTCTTTTCTAGATTAGCTTTTAGTTTGAATTTTTATGGATAAAGGGTGATAGCACCACCCTATATGCTCTAATCCCTTTTCCTGAGTTTTGGTAGGCACAAGTCTACTAGGAGATGTTGCAGTTCTCATGCACTCTATGGTGCGCACATGTCCCTAAGTATAAGCCAGATGCAATCCCCATTTTGTGGATAACTAAGGAGATCGTGTCTCGAGGTCCTTGGGTTGCAGATATGGAGTAACGAGAGACTACATGACCAACAATATCCTTTTGCATAGACGGAGACCCTTCTCACCACCACAAATGGTCGCAGATCTCCAGATGACATCCACCACATCAACTGACTTCCGGAAGGTAGCGGGCCTTGCTCCATGAGGTATAAGTCAGTATTATGGTGAACATCATTTAAATATTTAAGCTATTTGAGTATGTTGTATCTTATATTGCTCTAGATTTCATGATATATTCTTGGACATTATGCCTTTTTCCCTGCTTCACCTTGGTGGTTGACATTGTGCCCTAGTAAGTGGTTTTCCTTGGGGATGGGTTCACTACTAGGAACTCCCTTAAAGATCCATCGTATCGTTCCTGACCATACTTACCACTTTCCATCATTATTCCTCTCCATTTCCTTATCTTTGGGGTTTTTAAGGTGTATTGACCCAAGAAGGGTTTGTCCCTCATTCTATGGGAAGAAGGGGATGAAGTCCCATAGGGATTGATGTTGGGTAAAAGATAAAATCCTTGTATGAACCTTCCAGATTCTTCATCCAGGGATCACCCAAGAAAGCAGTGAAATGCTTATCTTTGAGTAAAGGGGACCCACAATATAATAAAGAATTCTTAAAATGTTAGTTGAAGGATGGGAGGTCTCATCACGAGCCGACCTATTGCGTCCATAAATATCTAGTGGTATGAAATTGCCATCATCTCGTCACCAAACCATGGTAATGGCTCTTAGTTGCATGGTTGAGAGAAAGGGGGTCTCATCAAGAGCCAACCTTTGCATTTCCCTATGTCGAGTCGACTGCCTCCTTGACCGACTTGGGCTCCTCATTAGTGTCAGTTAACAAAAATGCGGAACAAAAGTTGGGTGGACTATACCTTTTAACTGGTTTTATTACTCGTTCAAACCTCCTTGCTAGCAGGTTCAGTTGTTCCACCTCTTCATTTGATTTAGTCAACTCGTTTGAATCATCTTATTCTTTGTTCCTTAGTTCAAACCTCACCTTCTCTAGATTATTCTCTGTTTGAACCACTTCAGACTCAAACTTCCTTCTAATTTCTCTGAAGACCACATCTTAACTGTACAATGTTTTCCTTGATGCGGGATCCCAAAGCTTATATCCTTTAATTCCTTCTTTGTATCCAATGAAAATACACTTGAATACCTTCCTGTTTAGCTTGCTCCTCTTTTCTTTGGGAACATGAACAAATGCATCACAGCCAAATACTTTGAGATGTGAAAGCGAAGTATTATTACCAGACCATACTTCATGTGGAGTCGATTTGACTAGCACCGATGAAGGAGACATATTCACTAGATATTTTGCAGTGTCCACAACCTATGCCCATAATTCTTGTGTGAGCCCAACACCACTGGGCACACTCCTTGCCTTGTTCATCAACGCTCTATTCATTCTCTCAGAAAATCCATTTTGTTGTGGGGTATATGGTGTGTTATGCCACACTACTTGTAGAACTACTCAAAATCCTTTCCAAATAATTCACCATCATTGTCAGTTCTTAGCACCTTAATATTATTGTCTGTTTGTTTTTTCACAAGAGACTTAAACTCCTTGAATTTCTCAAAAACCTCTGATTTCTTCCTTAGGAAATATATCTACGTCTTCCTGGAAAATCATCTATGAAGGAGACATAATACATGGATCTACCAAGTGAATGCACTGAAACATGGCCAAACACATCACTATGAACCAATTCTAGAACCCCCTTTTCCCTTGTCACTCCACATGGGAACCTCACCCAACTTTGTTTTCCATATATGAAATTTTCACAAAGGTCGAATTCTAAATTGCATTCATGAAAATTTCGACCATACATTTATTGCACATAGCTCGAAGTCCTTTCTCTCCAATGTGTCCCATCCTCTCATGCCATAGCATGCTTTGGTCAACTTGATGAAGACTTTTCAAGTCGGTTTGAATTGACTCAGCCTGAGTTGAGTAGAGTTGAGTTGAAATCGATTTGACTTAAGGAATAGTAATGTTGTTGCATCCAGTCAAGCCGACGTTACCTAATAAATTATATAGGGTTCCAATCCGAATTCCTTTCATTAAGACCATCACACCTCTAACATTTTTCATGTATCCTTATGAAATAGAGTGTGCACTCTTGCATCACTCATCTTACTGATAGATATCAAGTTTATGGACAAACCTGGAATATGTAGCACACCTAGAAGGGTTCTACTCCTCCCATCCTGCAGTGTCAGTCAAACTCTTCCTCATCTGAAAATTTTGGTTGTTGAGTCGTCCCCCAAGAACACATCTCCTCCATATAATTCATATTCACATAACCATTCTTTATGTGGTGTCATATGATAGGATGCTCCGGAGTTAATCAACTAAACATCTTGATCCTACTGTGTATTGGTCGACACCAGATACACATCGCCTCCCTTATTTGAAGTAGTCTTCTCTTAGTTTGTTGCTTCTCATCGAATCCTGTATTGACTTCCATTACCTTCGACTTGTAATCCCTTTTATAATGCCCAAATTTACCACATTTCCAACATCTTCTCATCGAATGAACAAGGGATTTAGATCTACCCTTCGGCTTAGAATTTATACTAGATAATTTTCCTTTATAACTGTCAACCAATCAACCTCTCACCACTAAAGCATATTTGGTCGATCCTTCCATGTTCTTCCTTTTCATTTCTTCTGACAATAGATGATCTAGGAGGCTCCCCAAGCTCATAAAATGCTAAAAAATAAAAGTTCTCAGAATTGAGAGAAACCAATTCCATTGTGACCGGCTCGTCTCTCTGATTCTGACCATATATTTACTTTTTGAAACAGGCTCCGTATGCGATCGCACTCTGATCAGATTCTCAAACAACTAAAAAGTCAAAGGTCAACTGGAAAAAAGTCAATGCTGATGTCAGCATGACATCACCAAAGCTATTTAATGATGTTGATGTGGCAGAGACAAGTGGCGACCTGTGACTCAACAAATGTGGCAGACTTGGACCAATACAACATTGACACGTGGCATGTGAATTGTCAAATGTGGTGGTGCCACGTGGCCCAGGCATGGGCAACTACATGGCAACCAGTCAGCAATCGAATGGCAAGTTCAAAAATAAATTTGGGGTCAATGGGTTTGGATCCCATGACCAACCACCAAGCCAACGCCGTGGGGAGAGCCTTATCATCAACACACCACCATATTACTTGTTTTATATAACACATTTAAATATATAAATTTTGCAATGTTTTCACATCTAATAACCAATGCGCTTTAAGCCTTTGGTTCTGGGGTGTTCACCATATATCTAGGAGCTATCCAGATATTTACACATGGGGTATATCCATTAGTCCATAGGTCACATGAAAACACACCATATAACCAGAAGCTAGCGCCACGTATGGGCCAGCTATTAGCCCTTTGGGCTAGCGCTTGGCCATATGATAGTGCATATGACCATAGTTTTGGGGGCGCGCACCACATTTTGGGGGCTTAAGCCAAATTTTATGCAAAAGTGGGTTTTATACTATGCTGTTGGCAATTTTTATTGATTTTTGACTGATATAATGACCATAATTGGTTTTTTGAGGATATTATGGCCATTTGGAGGGGATTTGATCCCAGAAAGAGGCCAGATCTCCAGGGGAAGTTGGGATTCCTCATATGAGCCTGAAAAATATATAAACCAGGCTTTTTTAAGCTTGGAAAATGATTTTTTGATGTAGGGTTTTGGAGGAGCAACTTGTAAATTTTGGCATTTTTCTATGTTTTGAGAGGCATTTTTGCCATGTTTTTGAGAGGAATTTGATGAAGCATGTATGAATCTGAGCAAGGAGGTCTTGCATAGTAGATCTGAAGCATGTTCTGTAACAACAAACAACCTATGTAAGAGAACTTTGAGCATTTGAAGAGCAATAAAGAAGTCTTCAACTTGGAAGCGGGCCCAAAGATGTAGCCAATGATTGGTGAACTCCATTAACAAGTCTTGTCTCTATTTCTCTTTATGTTTTGTTGTTCTCTTCTCTTAATTTGCAACATGGTTATTAATGGCTGATCTCTTTATTCACTTATAAGCATCAAGTAAAAGTCATATTTGATATTCCACAATAAGTTAATGAATTTATGTATTTCACATTCTTATCGATCCAATGCATAAAATACAATAAAATAAACTTGCAATTTATCAGTAATACCTTCATTTTTGGATCAATAGAGATGCAACCACATCTTCTAGTGTTAATGTGGTTGAACTACTCTTTATAGCCATGACTAAGCTATCCCAAGAGTATGACAGAGAACATAATAGGCTAATAAATTTCTCCTCCTCAGTGATTTTGATATCCACAGAAGATAATTGGATTATTAAGGTATTAAAAACATTTAAATGCTCAGTTACTGAACTTCCCTCACTCATCCTCAAAAGATACAATTTCTTTCTAAGGAACAACTTATTTGCCAAGGATTTCGACTGGGACAAGCTTCCCAAATTGTCCCACATTTTCTTGGTCGAGTCTTCACCCGAGACATTCAACATCACTGACTCTGCAAGACACAGGGAAATCGTACTCCTTGCCCTTCTTTTGATTTTCCCCTATTCTTCCCTCAACATACCTTTCAAAACAGTACTTGGACAAATTGCTGCCCATTATTCTCGATTTACAAGGATATCTTCAATTTTAAGATTCTAAGGCTCAAACTTTTGGCCATTGAATTTTTTGATCTCTATTCTCAAAGTACTTGCCATTCTTTAAGCATACTTTTAAAGATCTCTGACTTCCAACTCTTACTGGAACTAGGGTTTAGCTTATATCCAAGGTTGTTAAACAAAGCCTTGATACCACATGTCAAGAAAATATGATTTCCACGCTAAACCTTACAGAAGAGAGGAAGAGATATTTGAGCTATAAAAGGAAATGACAAAGCAAACACACATTACACAAAGATTTTACCTTGGAAACCCAAATGGGAAAACCAACATTCCTTGAGTGTCTTTCTCTCTTATTGTATTATTCATTTAGAATAAGAGGCTACATGCCTAACCTTGGTCAACGCCCAAGACACAATCGACATTATACCCTCTTGCTTCACACAAGGACAACCTTGTATCCAATTCAACTTACATCTACATGACCAACAACCTCACGATTATTGATTTATCTATGACTAACAATTAGCTTTTACAACATTACAACACACCTTATTTATATGATTCATAGTAGGAAAAAACCTAAAGAATGACCCCCAAAAATGGTTATAGATCCATGCAGATCATTGCCTACAAATCCAATGAATCTCATGATTTTGTTACAGTCGACTACCAATCGGATTACCAGTCGACCTCCAGTTGTTCTTCATTCAGTTTCCACACGAACTCTTGTCAACCTTTTTTCGTTTGACCTCTTTGACTTGCTATCGATCACTTCAAATTCAACTTTCCTATTGGCTTATCTTCCAGTCGATCCACCTTGACTAAAATTTCACTCCCTGTCGATCCATCTCGACTAGAATTTCACTACAAAAAATATGGAAACCCAACAAAAAGTACATCGGTTATTGAGAAGAATAACACCCAGAGAAACTATACAATGAGTGGGGGGGATGAAGAACACAAACTAGTAGTGAAATTGCGGCTCTTAGGAGGGTATGATCCCTGGGTTGTGAGAAATATGCCAACCAAAAAGAGTTTTTCATTCCAAAGAGAGAATCAACCTATGGGATATGAGAAATACACCAAATAATAAATAATAGTGTCTTGGAGAGAGATTCGATTTGTGGAATGGAGAGAACACTAGCTAGTAAAGGATGGTGACCCATAGAGGAGATACACTCAACCAAAAATTCAAGTTCAACTCAAGGAGTGAGAGAAATCCCCCAACATACCTGAAAACAAATTTAGCAACTTTTGGTTTAATAGTAACAACTTTGGAATGGGAACCATAGATTTCCCATCTCTGAAATCACCGAACAGTGGAGGATAGAGAGTTGTTGGGATTGGTGATGACCATTAAACACTGCAAAGTGAAACAAAACCTCCAAAATACAAACACCATTGAATTTCCAACCCATTAACTACTCAACACTAACAACCATCTACATGTCATCCCTTAAATGACTACATTAAATCAATAAACCAAAAAGGTGAGTTAACACATTAAAATAATCAAGGCACACAATAAAACAATACACGTTGAGACATGATTTACCCTGGGAACCCAAATGGGAAAACCAACATTCAATTGGCTTTAGTGAGGATTTTATTATGCAACAATGGGCAGGTTACATGCTCTTTGGTTCAACTCTATGCTTCTTAGTGAAATCTAGGTAGCACTCATATTTCTTTTCAGAGAAAGATCCCCTTCTCCCTCTCAAAGATATAACATATAGGAGGCAATCTCATCTAGGGGGATATTTGGAAGGTGAAGTGTCCCCAACTCTTTAGCTTCCCCCAAGCTCATTTCTCCTCCCTTTTTTTTTTCTTTTTGTCTTTTTGTACATAAGAGAAAAGGTCTATGAGAGTTTATTTTTTTAATACATCATTTTTTTTCTTTTACAATAATACCTTGCCTTAACCTTACATCTTATGTTCTTTCGTTATGTTTTGATTAAATGTAGGGGTGGACACCAATCGTGATGGCATGGGGTCCTTCATGGCAACAAGTTGGTCTCTTCTTCATCCATAGCCTCAAACCTTGCCTATGACGATCATCGTAGAACCTATGCCATATCCAATTGTTCTTATTTGGATCTAATTTAGATAAGCTATATAGAATGTACTAATAATTTAACATGGGATAGCTGTGGTAAACTCTCCCCAGCCTATTGCAAGACCACAACCCAATCAACCATTACAAATTTCCACTTGTAAAAAAACTCAATCTCTTTTTGTGGGGATTACTCATTTACTCATGCTCAATAAACATGCTTTGAATATAAGTTTGCACAAAGGAAGAAGCTTATTTTGTTTTAATTGATTTGTTTTGTGATGCTTATTAGCAATCTTGAATCAAGTTATTTTTTCTGCTAATTATCGTGGGGATATATGAAGTTATATTGTATTTAGTTTGGGGTAGATTTGGGAAATAATTGTATAAAATATATTACATTCTAAAGGTAGGAAGGATATATACATGGAGTGGATAGAGGATGGTTGTACTATATTTAGTGAGTCACATATATTAATTAAACTGTTTCACAATTTCCATAACTAGAAGTGATTGTCAAACCTTTATTTCTATATGGTATTTCCCTTGGCTTCTCTCCTGCAAGAATTTGTCTGTAGTTCATTGAAAAAATTGATCATATGAATTTGTCTAGCATGTTCTATGTATGAATTGTTAGTGGTTGTTTTGCCATCTATCGATTATAGTGCTCCTTGCATGTCATGATAAATGTTGAATAATATGTAAGTATTGTGGCATTAGCTATTTCTTGCAAGTAACTTGAATCAGTTTGATGTTAGAGCGTGCACAACTTTTGTTATAAATTGAAGCTAAAGTGAATATGTATGATATGGGTGTTTAGGTAAGAATTTTAATAGAATGAAAACATTACAAGATACTTGCATGATCATTATGAGATTGAGGATGTGATTAGATAGAGAACTCCAAAAGGAGTTTGATGGCCATGTTAAGCACAACTATCACTTTTGCGAGCACGCTTTTCCATTCAACTATTTACATAGTTATGTATTTAATTATTAACAAGGTGGCGGAACTAGTTGTTATGCACCCAATGTTCAGACATCACTAGAGATGTTAAATGCCTAGCAAGTAATACCTGAAAAAACAAACACAATAAGGTTGACATATGTTGGAGAAAATGACAATTCAATTTAGCACACTATTGGAAAACCCAATTTAGAATGGATTTATGGTGGAAAATATTAAATCCTTTAATCTCATTGGGTTTGGTCTTTATATTGTTCATTGTCCACACCAAAAGTGGTGCATCTTGGGTGTTGTTTTATGACCAACAATTGGTGTAGAAACATGTAATTTTATTGGTTGGAAATTTTTTTAATAACACCCTGATCCAGATGGATCTCGGTGACCATCCACCTTTTCCACTGAATCACCATTTTGAGCATGTGGTTTTGATAAACCATGATATTCACCCTTTTGATGGGGAATGGAATGTAATGTCATCTTAATTTATTAATCACATACATCATGTAATGATTTCCTAGTGGTCTTATGTACATGCCTACAACATAGCGTTAATGCACTAGATCCCATTAGAACTCCGTAGTTAAGCGCGCTCAGGCTAGAGTAGTACTTGGATGGGTGACCACCCGGGAAGTCCTAGTGTTTTACATGCCTATGGAATTTTATAAATTTAGTCCAATTTATCCCACATGCATCATGGGAATTGTTCTCCTCTCACTCTCTCATATATAATTGAGGTGAAGGAGGCCCTTTAAGCATGCAATGGAGTGTGATGTAAAGCTTGTTGTGAATGAATCATAACCAACATCTCTTTATTTTTAGAGATAGGCTGCCCCATTCTGCTAGTTTGTGTTCTACAATGTTTTTCTCTCTTGTTCATTAATTGAAGTTGGGTTTCACTATATTTTTGTTTTCTCCGCATTATCTCTCTGTATTTTCTTGTTATATATCGGTTATATTTTTGTCTTCATGTCGTTCTCAAAATAATCCAGATCAATGGTATCAGAGCAGGATGCTCCTTGTCATTCCTCGGAGCAGGTCCCCGACAAGGTCAGGGTATAGAGAGTTGGGTCTCGAGATAATTCCGCTTGAGGAAAACCGCTCTCGCCAGCCCAATCGACCTCCCATGGCGGAAGAAAAGAGAGAACTGATTGCAGTCGANAGATCAATGGTATCAGAGCAGGATGCTCCTTGTCATTCCTCGGAGCAGGTCCCCGACAAGGTCAGGGTATAGAGAGTTGGGTCTCGAGATAATTCCGCTTGAGGAAAACCGCTCTCGCCAGCCCAATCGACCTCCCATGGCGGAAGAAAAGAGAGATGACAAAGCAATAGATCCTTTCAAGATGTTGCTCGAGGAAGCCCTCGTGCAATAGAGGAACAAAATGATGGACTAATTTGTTCAGATCCTTCAAAAACTACCGATGGCGACGATTGAGGAATCTTCGACAAGAAGCCATTTCATAAGTGCAACACCCTTCAAGGTACAAGTCAATTTTTATATACCCTTATTTGAAGGTAAGATAGATGTAGATGCTCTAGAAAAATGGTTGAATCTACTAGAAGGTTATTACTCCGTCCAAAAAAAATTCGATAGTGAAAAGATCACCTCCGCACTCCGTAAATCCCTTCCCCATGTTAGATCTTGGTGGGAAGGTTACTAGGAGAGGTACACTGCAGATGAATCTACACTATTTGGGAGAGAACCCACTTGGGCGACCTTTGTAGATGCCCTAAATAAGGATTTCTATCATGTCGAAAACTATGATGACAAATACATGAGATGGACAACTCTACATCAGAAACGAGACCAGATGGTGTTAGAGTACACCAACATCTTTCATACCTTGCACTCAAAGTTGGGTATCAAAGACTCTAAGAGGCACCTGGTTTTTAAGTACCACAGTGGTCTACACAGGTACATCCAAACATAGATGGATTTTTTAGACATCTCCTCACTGGGAGCTAATTATCGATATGCAGTCAAAATTGAGTAGAAACTTAAGTAGCATAGTAAGTGCGAGAAGCATGGAAAAGGAAAATCTAACTCACATAATGAAGGACAGATAAAGGAAGGCCAAACTTGAGAGAGCCAGTCCCAGATGTAGGAAAATAAGGGTAATAGGAAGTTTAAGAAAGACATAAGAAAGTGGTGTGAGTTCCACAACATCCCTTGGCACAACAATAATGAATGTCGCTCAATACAGTCATTAGCGGTTGAGCTCAAAGACAAAGAGTGGAACCCTGACTTGGAACTTGATTCAGAAAATAATAAAAGGAGACAAATCATTGATGCATAACCCACTTCTACTGTCACAACTGCAACAATCCAACCAGAAGAGGATCCTGAGGAGGGGGAGCAACTCTTCCATTCACAGATGTGGGTAAAGGGGACCCCACTGCATTTTATTGTTGATAGCGAAAGCCAAAAGAACATCATCTCAACAGAGGTTGTCAAGTAGTTGGATTTACCAACAACACCTCACTCGCATCCATACAACATCGGGTGGCTTCGCCAGGGTCAACATCTTTGTGTCAGCTAGTAGTGTCGCATGTCCTACGACATCAATCCCTTCAAGGATGAGGTATTGTGTGATGTTTTCCCATTGGAAGTTTGTGATGTTCTATTAGGCCAACTATATCTATGGAGGAATCATGTTGTTTATGAGTCTCGACCCCATAGCGTCATTGTTACTCTGGGGGGTCAGCTATACAAGATACTAGAGCTAGTTTCGACTATTGTCCCACCAAAACAATGCCATAAAGTAATCTCTCATACTACACAGTTTAGCCTCTTCATAATCCGATCATAAGGTGAACAGAAGGACACCACAACCACTACAGCCTCAACCAAAGAACTTTCTATCCAACAAAAGAAGATAAAAAAGATTGTAGAAGAGTACCAATATGTTCTTGCTGCACCTATGGGGGTGCCTCCACATTTCCCAGTCAAACAAGTTTATAACAAAACCCTCCATACTCCTCATGCTGCATATTCATTGACAAAGTCCTCCCACACTCAAGTAGATCATGCAACTAGATTGGTTGAATGGATCCAACTCCTCCAACAACAAGTTCATGACAACCTTCAATAAGCTAAGCAGGACAAATTCTTCAACAAGGCAAGCAATGCACCAAGCTTTAGATTTAGCAGAAGTCTCCCCATATCCCATGGGAACTTGACGCAATGGAAACCATTACTTCCTAAGGGGGGAGGAATGATCCAGATGGATCTTGATGGCCATCCACCTTTTCCTGACAATTCAATTTAGCACACTATTGGAAAACCCAATTTAGAATGGATTTATGGTGGAAAATCTTAAATCGTTTAATCTCATTGGGCTTGGTCTTTATATTGTTCATTGTCCACACGAAAAGTGGTGCATCTTGGGTGTTGTTTTATGACCAACAATTGGTGTAGAAACATGTAATTTTATAGGTTGGCAATTTTTTTAGTAACACCTTTCACATCTTTTCTGAATGCTATTTTGATCAAGAGTGGTTAGTTCATGTTCTATTACCATCCATGAATTGGTCTTTGCTCAATAATTAAATTCTCTCCCTTTTTTGTTCATCAACAAGTGCCCACTTTTTTAGCTTGGTTGGCATGTTGATCTAAGGTAGTTGTGGATTTTGTTAATGACCATCTCGATAGAAAGCACAAGCTTATGGAACCAAATCGTTTTGGTTAATGTGTATTTATGGAAAAACTTGCTCAATAATTGGTGTTAATATTCAAGGTGTGCTAGCAATTATTTGGGACATGGGTAAGATCTTGGGATTTTAAATGTCAAACTCTTGTTGAAGATAGCAAGAGAGGATAATTTAAACTGCAATTTGAGTTATTGTTTGTGCAATTCAAATTGTGGTCAAACTTGGGATAACACATATTTAAGCTATACTCGAGTTTCTCCTAAGGTTAGAAGAACCGTATCTTAAGTTAGGTCTAATGGAATTCAAATTGCGGTTAGAGTTATACCCGAGGGTAGTCAAACTAAGTTTTAAGTTAACTAGATAGATATGAACTATAATATAAATTTGCATTAGGTTCAAGGAAATTCATCTAGAGAAGATAATTCTCTATAGTAATAAAACATGTTGGTACGATGGAAGAACAAATTTATGTTTTAACTACATATTCAAATGTGTTGGCCATGGGATGGAGATATCCTTGTAAGGATGGTTGGTTGAGAATCCCGTAGAGAGTGTGGACAAGGAAGAATGACCAAATGTTTGAAACTAAGAAGATGAATGACATTTTGCATAACCAAGAGTAATTCAAATTATGTCCTATTTACTTTGACTTAAAAAATACATCATTAGACCCAATTTTGATGATTTAGTAAAAAAAGTAGATTATATACTTTACTATGTATATTGAATATGTGTCCTCGATAGGTATGCAAAGGATCGATGCTTATTAGTAAGTCAAATCACAATACATAAATATAATTAGCAATAGAATTATGCATGCAAGAGCTTTGTGATCATGAATATGATCACCATGATAGTTCACTTTTTTTCAATTTTTAAATAGATTCAAAATATGAGATCCTTCACAATAAATTTAAAGGTGACAATTTAAAGGATCACCTGCTACTGTATTTTTTCATACACAATTCAACATTAAAAATATATAATTTGTTTTCCTTGACTTAAAAAGAATGTGGTTGTATCATCCAAAAATTTTCAATTCATCTTAAGTAATAGTAAGAATAAAGAAACACATTGAGACATTGAGACATATGAAAAGTAGATTAAATAAATATTCATATTATATATATAGTAAATAACATCCAATCTACATGTATGGATTCAATATTTTTTTGGCAATTTCTTTCCGATAAAGATGTATTTGGATTATAAACCATGATTGCACCTAATTCCTTCCTTCCTTATTATCATTTCAATGAAATGATAATTTGCTTCTTACATATGACATGCATTGATCATATCTATGGTGATTTGATGCCTTTAACATAGTATGAATGGGTTTCTTATATCCCATAAGAGGCCAACATACATCGCAATGACTTATTTTAATAAGTAATTTGTTATCTTAGTAGTTAAGTGTATTAGGCTAGATGAAAGCGTCAAGTCCAGTCCATATAAGAGTAAGTCTTATTTGGGAGTATTAAGCTTTAATTAAAAGGGTGAACCTTAACCAAAAATGATATAACACTGCGAAGACAACATTATTAAGTCTTATCAAGGTTGGTTCCAACATTCTATTAATCTATAATGATTGAATTAAGTGAATTAAGTATAGTTGCTTAAGGTTTGAATTTAATAATGGAAAATGTTTGAATTTAATAATGGAAAATGAAGGGTTTAGTGTCCTATAATTATATATTTCTTTTCATAATTAATAACCTTCATTTGTCAGTTTCCATGCATGTTTCATTTTCCCTCTCTTATGTCACAATTGTCCCTAATAGTTTTTTGCATTATTGATGTTAAAATCAATTATCTTTTCCTAAATGACATAGCGACTAGACCTTTATCATAAAATTCATTGTGTAAAGTTGTCATACTCACTGATTTTTAATCACAACTTTCATGTGTGCATGTATTAGTTTCCATGATAAGTATTTAGTGTGCTCTTGTATTGGACATATTCAATAGTGATGAATTGACATCCCCAACTATCAGACCACACAACATTCTTATCCTTGGAGATTATTAAGAGATAAAAAATAAAGTTATTTGGGGAATATATTTTGTATTCACACCAAGAAAAATGTTACAAAAGTTGCATATAAATGACAAGTCACGGCATTCATATTCAAGGACTATATCTATTTCAAAGAGCAAAAATTCATACTTTACAACAATCCTACAGTTCTTTATTTTTATAATGCTAGTAAATCAAATTGAACAAATAAAAATGAGATTCCATGTTAGCTCAAAACTCATGTGATTAGTCTTTCTATTGTCAAAATGCCATAGAAGTAATCACGCTTAAGAAGCAACTTGGAGGAGCACTCATTTCACTGTCATGCTTCAAAAGTAACACTTCATGAGCAAGGAGAATCACAACAAATATAGAAGAAAACCTTAAAGCACCAATTCGAACACCATAACAACATCTTTGAAATACAACCTTAGGAAAGCAAGCATGGGGTGCATTTTGTGTACCCAATTCGATGCCCATTACACATCTCATCTCCTTCGCCCTCTCCAAGTATCCCTCTCAATGCGAATATCCAATTGCTCATCTTCCAAGTCTCCTTCTCCTAAATATTAACCCCTCTACTTTCAAAATTGCCTTTTACCGCAATTGAGATGGTGTCTACTCCAAGTTCCATCTATTTCGCATGAAGAGTTAGATAATACAAATTCATATAATTGTTCACTTATTTAAAGATAAATGCATCCAAGCATAACTTGTAATTTTCCGTTAATATTTCACAACATAAAATAATAAAACAACAAATGTGCAAGGATAATCATATACTTTTATGTAGGTATAGATTTTTCCAAGAAGGTTA
>JASDQU010013025.1:121748-143953 GCA_032191745.1 Picea mariana | reverse complement strand
GCATTTCCTGGAAGAGTTTCAGGGTCTCATCAATAAGCCCGTTCTTTGCAAAGCCTGCAATCATTGAATTCCATGAGACCATGGTTTTTTGAGGCATTTCCTTAAAAAGTTTCAAGGCCTCATCCAAAAACCCATTCTGTGCAAATCCCGTGATCATTAAAGTCCACGACACCATAGTCCGTCGAGGCATTTCCTGAAAGAGAGTCAGGGCCTCATTGACGAGCCCATTCTGTGCACATCCTGCAACCATCACATTCCATGAGATCACATCTCTTTCTGGCATTTCTTTGAAGAGCTTCATGGCCTCACCAAAATGACCATTCTGTAAAAATCCAGAAATCATCACAGTCCAGGAGATCACAGATTGTCGTGGCATTTTTTTAAAGAGTGTCAAGGCTTCATCAACAAGTCCATTTTGTGCAAATCCTGCAATCAACGCATTCCACAAGACCACTTCTTTTTGAGGAATTTCATTAAAGAGCTTCAGAGCTTCATTAACAAGCCCATTCTCCAAAAATCCTGCAATCATAGAAGTCCACGAGGCAATGTCTCTATCAGACATTTCTCTGAAGAGATCCAGGGCCTCATCAACAAACCCATTTTGCGCAAATCCTGAGATCATTGCATTCCATGASACCGTTGTCCTTTGAGGCATTTTCTTAAAGAGTTTCCAGGCCTCATCAACAAGCCCATTCTGTAAAAATCCTGAAATTAGTGCATTCCACGATACATCAGTTTGCTTAGGCATTTCCTGAAAGAGTTTCAGGGCCTCATCAACAAGCCCAYTGTGTGCAAGTCCTGAAATCACAGCATTCCACGAAATCACATCTCGTTGAGGCATTTCGTTGAACAGTTTCAAGACCTCATCAACGAGCCCATTTTGTGCAAATCCCGAAATCATTGCATTCCATGAGATTATGTCTCTCTGAGGCATCTCCTTGAACAGTTTCAACGCCTCATCAACAAGTCCATTCTGAGCATACCCCGCAATCATTGTATTCCACGAGACAACATCTTGTCGAGGCATTTCCTTAAAGAGCTTCAGAGCCTCATCCACAAGTCCATGCTGTGCAAATCCTGCGATCATGGCATTCCACGATACAACATCTCGTTGAGGCATTTCCTCAAATACTTTGACGGCCTTATCCACAAGCCCATTCTGTACAAATCCTGCAATCATGGCATTCCATGAGACCACTTCAGGTTTCGATATTTCGCCAAACACATCACACGCCTTGTCCATGCTCCCACATTTTGCATACATGTCTACAAGGGCATTTACCACAACAGCATCGGCTTGAAATCCAGTTCTCCTAATTTCTTCATGGATCTCCACACCCTGTTCCAGAGACCGCAAGGCGCCACACGCTGAAAGCGCGCTGGCGTAAGTGAACTCATTGGGTTGAACACTTGCTTGCTGCATTTGGCGGAGCAGTCTCAATGCCTCCTCAGCAAGCCCATGCCTTGAATAAGCCGCAATCATCGCAGTCCAGGAAACCACATTTCGTTCAGGCATGTTGTCAAACACTTCGCGTGCATTCTCCATACTCCCACATTTTGCATACATATCGACAAGAGAACTCTGCACAAAGACATTAGACTGAAATCCACCTCTTCTTATTTCTTCATGGATCTCCCTACCCGTTTCCAGAAACCCCAATTGGGAACAAGCAGGAAGAACGCTAGCAAAGGTGAATTCATTGGGTTGAATTCCAGCCTTTTTCATTTGGCGAAACAATGCCAAAGCCTCCTCTGGGTACCCATGTTTCGCGTAACCTCCAATCATCACAGTCCACGAGCACACGTTTCGCTCGGGCATTTGATCGAAAACTCTGCGAGCTTCCACCAGGCTTCCGCACTTGGTATACATGTTAACAAGCGTGTTATGTAAAAGCCTGTCTGCTGTAAATCCAAGTCCATTCTGATTGATATGAGCATGGATTCGCTTGCCGTCTGTTAAGGCTTTCTTCTGAATGCAGCCCTGCAAGAGATAAACATAAGTTGAAGAGTTTATGGAGTTATTCGTGGTRTGCAGAATGTGAAGTGCGTCCTGAAAACGGTCGCCCTGTTTACTCAGTGTTGTGATATGGCCGAGCAATGGAGTGTTGGTTTGTATTTTATGAGTTTCAGTAGTGGCCAATCTACGCGGCAGGCGAAAGCTGAAGCCAACGAAGAAGACCATTTCATAAGCTCATCGTGGTCATCACAGGAAGGTTCCCATCCAATGATCTGCGTAAGCATCATCCATTCGCTTATCCCATCCATCATGAGCCTTCTTTACGGGTTTGAGGTTTGGATTCTAATCCGGGTAGCGTCATTCATTCAGTAATGTTTTGAACAGGAAGAACGTTGAACAGGTAGAGATATATATCTCATCCGGGGATCGCGTCATTCATTCAGTAATGTTGTTTTGAACATGAAGAACGTTGATTTAACAGATATATATGTGATATATATTACTGATGAGTTATACCAATTTTTAATATGGTTAGATTTTTTGTCCGACATATTTTAAAAGATGATTTTAATATTATAAAGTATATTAATAACACACTTCATCACCAAATGTCCTACACCTTATAAACTATATATCTTATTTTATTTATATATATATATATAAATAAAATAAGATTCCACATCGTAACATTCTGATATTTACCAAATGTCCTACACCTTATAAACTATATATCTTATTTTATTTATATATATATATATAAATAAAATAAGATTCCACATCGTAACATTCTGATATTTGGTTTAGAAGTTCACTATTGTGTCTCTCACCAAAAATTTTGAGGTCTTAAAGAATTTAGTCTAAATAGATATAGGAACATAGAGTAGGTTTCGGTGCCTCCTTGATTAGGTGGTAGATTGCTAAATCAGTGTCAACCTTAGGTATTTTGAAACACGCGCAATAGTAGAATGTCAACATAATGTAATTTTAGGTACACATATAAACAAACATAGATCCATCGTAAGTCTAAAATATGTATTTAGAAGGAGAAAAAAACCATAATATAACATATAAAATTAATATAAAATATCAAGAATTAATTAAAATATATATTTTAATTAATATATATTTGTACTCAAATAAATTATATTAAATGATCTTGTAATATAATATATAAAATTAATATAAAATATCAAGAATTAATTAAAATATATATTTACATTCAAAAAAATTATATTAAATGAAGTTGTACACATAAACAAAGAGAAATATTTTTTTCATAACAAAAAATGCTTTTTCATTTTAAGGTTTTTTTTTTAGCATTTTGTTTTTTGTGATATGAATAAGATAATGTTATTTCATGCTTTATAACTTTTATTCTATTGAATAATATAATACCATGTGTATGGCATAACAACAATTAGGAAAAATGGTGAGATAAGGGGGAACTAGTGGATTACTGTGTTGATCTATTTGAATTTTTTTCGGAAGCTTCATTTTATCTCTCAAGAAGAGTTTGTTGAAACAAGACACTGCAAAGTTTTGATGAATGGGGAATATGGGGAAACTCTACAAGTCCAATGTTTTTATTCAAAAATCTTAAATGAAAAATATGTAAAAGGAAGGCATATTAACCTAAGGGGAAATTTGAATAAGATGTGGACTTTTGAAATTATCTAAGGTATCGATCATGCTTTTCATGAAACCACCTCTAATTCAATCAACATTTAGAAGACAACAAGAGGAGATCTAAGAGGAGGAACAAGAAGTGGGTCAAACTTGCAAATGATAAGAAGAAGCTAGTGTTCGGTGAAGACATCATTCTGGAGCAGGTAAGACTCTATAAACAAATCACTTTAATTAGTAAATTCCATGGTAGAAGGATTTCAAACAAATCCCTTACCTGGTGGGTTAGGAAGGTTTGGAAGCAACGAATTGGGTATTCTCCCATTTTTCACATATTGACTAGAGGCTAGATTACCTTCATTTTTAAGGATCGTGATGACTAAGACAACATCGATAAGGGTAAGTGGTATTGACTTTAGTGTCCTTATTTTAACCCCTAAAAAATGATTAGGTCCCTATTTGGGTCAAAATGCATTCTCTACCACTGAATGCCCATTTCATTAAATTTTGACTATTCTCAATCTAAGCATCTTTGATGATAGACCAAAATTGAGGTTTCTAAAGTGTGAAATTGGGGTTTTTTAAGTGCAAAATCAGAGTCCAAAAATGCGAAATCAGATTCCAAAAATGCGAAATCAGATTCCAAAAATGCAAAATCAAACTTTGGAAATACCATATCAAATTCTTGATTATTACTTGGTACAATATTAATTGTTTTTAATAATTGTATAGTTGAATGACAAAACACACTTCAATAGGAACACATTGAAAATAACAAATGATTATTGAATTTCTACACATTTATTATATCCAAATCAATACTTTTCTATTCAATAATCAATATATTGAGCATATGATATACCAATACACCTTAGTAATGAAAATGATCAAACACTTTTACTAGAATCGAATGCTTAACTAAAAAACTGTAGCAATGGCAGTGATTAGGGTTTAATATTTTTGTGTGATGGCATCAACGTGAGGTTTGGGGTCCCATAGGGTTGCAATCTCGATGCAGGATAGACGTGTATCTTCCCTTGGTTGACTACTCCGAGGACAATTTGTCAGAATCATATATTTTCTCCAATCCATCAATTAATCTAGGCGTTAATTGCATAGAAGGAAATGTTGCTAAGCTTGGGTTTGGTTCTTGGTCGAGGGACCCACAAACATCAGAGCATATGGGTGGCATTTCCCCATCTTTCCAGGACCACATTGTGGGTACTTTCATGCATAATTCGATCTTCGTAGAGCTTGTGCTTAGATCTTCGTCGGGTGTCTTGTGTAAGGTTCTAGTCACATCTCCTGAAGCACAAACTAAGGTGGATCACACAAAGCATATATCCCCTTGCTCTCAAGCTGCAGTGGATGAGGTTGTAGGATCTATTAACTCTCCCCTTGGTGCGATGAGAGAAGGAGTCAAAGAGGTGAACTAGGGTGAATTTGCGAAAAAACATAAAAAGACCATTAAATCCTAGGGTGGGAAGGTGGATTTAGTGGTTGGGGATGACCTCAAGGTTTCCCAAATCGCTGAGTTGGAAGGACGTGCAATTGTTGGTAAGTTCGTCGGTAGGTGGATGACGGAAAAATATGTTTCGGATTGGATGGATAAGGAATGGTCCTCTGTCCTGGGATATACTCCTATATGCCATATTATTTCTCGTGGTTGGATTGGACTGGTTTTTAAAACTAAGGTGGATGTGGAGACTATCCTACCTAGACAATGGTTCTGGGATCAACATTTGTTTTTTTCTAAGCCCTGGCACCCTTTATTCGATGCCAGGGAAGAGAATATGCCAAGCTTGCCAATTTGGATCAAACTACCAAATTTTTCGCTTGAATTTTAGTTAGAGGAAGGCTTTAGAGAAATTGGAGAGGTTTTGGGGTCTTACATTGCTGCAGATAAGAGCTATAAATTGTCATGTTATTGATTCGTGACTCAAATCCTAGTAGATATCGACCCTAGAATTGGCTTATTCGAGTCTATAGATATTGTTATAGGTGATAGAACCTACACTCAAATCCTTGACTATGTTAACGTGTCATTTTGATTGTGCACGATGTCACCATGTTGGGCATGTTCATGCCGAATGTGATAGAGGGTTTTGAAGGCCAGGCCGATAGGTTATTCATGGAGAACCGATGGAGACGGTTGTAAACTCTCTTGGTATCAATAAAGGAAAGCCAACGTCAGTATTGGAAGCTAAGGGCATAGTCAGGGAAATGGGTGGGGGCATGGATATGGAAAGGACTAGTCCTCCTTCAAAAGGACAAGACTTAGGGCTTGAGGGAATATCCGAAGGATTTTTGAGGGGGGACATTGTGGCTTCTGTGTTGGACAAGTGGACTAGGGACCTAGGTTTGACTTCGCCACAACGAAGAAATCTAGAGGCCATATGGGATGCATGTGCTTTAGATCTACAAGTTGTGGGTAAGTCTTCATCTCACTTACACTCAATTTCTCCCTCTCCGGGCAATGATGATTGTGTGTTTAATGAGGGTGAGTCTTCTACCCACCTATCGGGGGAAGGATACCCCCCTAATGGTTATGAGAGACAAAATGAGTGTGGAATGTCTATTGATATTCATTTTGACTCGACTTCTTTTTCTAAGGTCCCTCCCTCCTTTCGTTTGAAAATTTGTCGAGATCCCATTCCCTCTCTTTTGGTTGTGAACCTTACTTGTTGTGTCCTTGCGAGCAAGGTAATCATTTCTACTAGGGTATTTCCTTAGAAGGGTTAAAAGAGGCGGCTCACTCAAAATCCCGTCGCAAGTCAACTATAAAACATGTGTAAGAGAGGGTGTCAAGGAAAATAAAAACTCATAACCCAAGTCCTTAGAGCAAGGATGACCTCTTTTAAGGTTAACCTGTGATTTTATTGTCCATTAATATTTGTGGCTTAGGAGGGAAAGCCAATAAACTCTCCCTTCACAATTTGTGTGACTCTGTTAGACATGGTATTCTTCTTATACAAAAATGCATGGGGTGTTTTAACTCTTTCGTGTTCGATTTAGAAAGGCTTTTTCCCAATTGGAGTTTTTCAGGGATTGATTCCACTAGTCTCTCTAGTGGTATTGTTATAGGTTTCTCTCCAAAAGTTAAGTTTCTTAATTCCTTTTCCTTTGTAACTATTATGTGCAAAAAGATTTTTTGCAACAACTTAAATCATTTTGTGAAAGTTCTCAATGTCTATGGACCTTATGAGGGAATAAATGAGTACTAGATAAGTTGTTTGGTTCCAATTTTATTGCGGATGACAAGTTAATTATAGGGGGTGACTTAAACTTTACGATCAACAAGAATGAGGTCTGGGGATCTTTGTGCCAAGAGGATATCCTTTCAAGCTATTTTGTTGAGAAACTAGAGTCCAAAAATTTGGTGGATGTGGAACCAACTCAAAAGAAGACGAAATGGTTCAACAACAGAGTCGAGAATGATGGTATTTTTAACGGATTGATCGATTTCTTGTGCATGATATTCTTCTGTAAGAGATTTGTTATTATCGATCTTGGGTGGGGTCAGTTCTCTTCTTCTATCACTATCCCATACTCTTGGAACTAGGTCGATCAGAGAGAAAATAAGGTTCACCGTTTAAATATAATTTTGGTTGGGTATCTATTGAGGAGTTCAAGAAGCTGATGTATCCGAATTGGGTCCATTTCAATGAGAATAGAGGGTTGTTGGCTAGTGAGAAATTTGTTTGTAATATTTAGAATCTCAAAAAAGAGGCAATTTCCTGGGCCAGGACTCGGCGAGAGTCAAGCGATAGAGAGCTAAAGTCATCAGAGAAAGAGTTGGAAGGGTTATATTCCCATGCACTTATATGAGCCACAATGATCATAGTTGAGAAGGATTTGTGTAAATATTTGGAATAAAAAAGATATGCAATTTTTATGGAGAATGAAAACACATGGAGGCTTAAAATTAAGCATTATGGTTAGAGTCAGGAGACCATAATTCAATTTTTTTCCATAAATTGAAAGTCATAGGAAAAAGCATAAATCCATCTGGGAACCTGAGGATTCCTCGGGGACTAAGAAAAGGGGTTTTGATGATCTTGAAAATATGAGAGTGCCCATTTCAAATACTTGTTTTCTGAAGGCAAAAATGAAAAAGTAGGGTATATGTTGAATCTTATTGCACTTTTCCTTATGATGGTTGATCAAGACGATAATAAAGACTTTTTCAAATAGATAAAAATGGATGAGCTTCGAGGGATTTTGGCAACAATAAAAAAGGACAAAATTCTAGGCCCCGATGGGTGGACAAAAGACTTTTATAGAGACTTATTTGATTGTGTGGGTGAGGATCTTCTTGGGGTTTTGGAAGAATTCCAAACTGAAGGAAAAAATAAATTTAGTATAAATGCAACGTTTATTTCCCTTATCCCAAATTCAAATTTCCCGTGTTCCTTTGATGAGTTTAGACCCATATCTTTGTGTAATTCTCTTTACAAAATCATAGCTAAAATCATAGCAGAGAGGCTTAAACCATCTCTATCAAAGTATACCTCTCAAGAACAATTCAGGTTTTTGAAGGGCGCCCCTTGTACACAAAGCTATTGGTGAAATGTAGGACAACATTCATTCCATTAAGACACAAAGAAAAGAAGTATCGATGGTCACAATTGACCTTTCAAAAACATATGATACAGTCTTGTGGTTGTATCTCAAACTCTTGTTATTTCACATTGGTTTCGAGCTTCAAGTTTTCAAGTGGATTATGGCCTGTGTCACCGTAGTTTCTTTTCTGGTCTTGATCAAAGGTGTGGGCTATTCATTCTTCAATGTAGACTAGGGGATCAAACAAGGATGTCCCTTGTCACCTTATTTGTTCATCCTAATGGTGGAAGGGCTCAGTAGGGAATTGGTAGAGGCTAGATGCTCACAGTCGTTCCATAGTGCCAATTTCAGGAATTTGGTTAAAATCACCCATCTTTTCTTTGTAGACGATGTATTAGTCTTCTATCATTGTGCAGTTGTAGATTGCATCACCTTGAAAAACATACTATCTCTTTTTAGTTCAAGGACGAGCATGATCATCAATGAGAATAAGGAATCCATATACTTACCAAGGAAGAATGAAAATTCTAGGGTTCTTTTTTCAAATTTGTTTCACTTTCCTATCAAAGAGATTGAAGAGGGGTTAAAATACCTTAGTTTCACTATCAAGCCAAATAAGTGTGGAAAAGTGGAGTGGGCCTAGTTGGTTTCAAAGGTGTAAAGGAAATTCCTTTATTGGTGCAATTGATGGATCTCCAAGGGTGGAAGATTAGTGTTTATAAACACTGTGTTGGAGGTAATACCCATGTATTGGCATCTCATGACCTCGATCCCAAAAAGTATTCTTCATTGAATCAGGGAAAAATATTTTAACTTCCTTTTGAAAGGTATCATGGAGTACAAAGGGTGACATCTTGTTAATTGGTGCAGTCTTTCCAAATCAAAACAACTACGAGGATGGGGACTTAAGGACAAGGTTTTGTTTGGACGTGTGCTAGAAATAAAGTCTCTCTGGGTTTGTTTAACTTAGGAGATATTATGGAGACAAATTCTTATTGCAAAGTATATATCCCCTCTTACAGTGATGGATTGGATCTGTCAGAGGAATAAAGTTATTCTGAGTGCCTCTTCATAGTGGAGGAATTTGTCTCTTGCTTTTCCCATGATCAGAAAGGTCGTGGCTTGGAAGGTTTGGAATGGTTCATTGGTGATAATTAGGTCTGATGCCATAGTAGTATGTGGGGAAATTTTTTTTCTCGAAGAGGATTTTTTCTACTCCCTCAGACAAAAAGGTCTTTGTACTTTTGATCAAATTGCAAATGCAAATGTCTTCCATTTGGAGGCAGGGTTGGTATGCTATAGAGAAAGTTGGGTTGGAAGAAAGGTGGGGTTGGGACTGGTCTATATTCCTTACAGAATTGAAAAAGGTGAACATTCATTTGTATCATATGGATTACGAGCTCGTGTGGGTATCTAATCAATATGGTGGTCGATACTCAACTAAGTTTGGCTACTTAGAGTTGTTAGACCA
This sequence comes from Picea mariana, assembly GCA_032191745.1. Lineage (NCBI taxonomy): Eukaryota > Viridiplantae > Streptophyta > Pinopsida > Pinales > Pinaceae > Picea > Picea mariana. The sequence continues at coordinate 134,339 of JASDQU010013025.1, read as the reverse complement.
GGACATTAATAATCAACAATGGTGGGATAAACTGTTATGGATGATAGGAGGGGAAAAAGGTTTGTTATTATTTTGGTTACTTTTAAAAGGAAGGGTCCTTACTTGGTGTTGGCTCCAAAAATATGGCCAGTAGGGGCCAGGGCTATGTTATTTGTGTAAGAATGCAGAGGAAACTAATTCTCATCTTTTCTTATATTGTTGTTTTTCTAAGAAGGTATGGTATGAGGTTGGTACACATTTGGTTTTGGATCATTTATGGGAAAAAATAAATATCTTGGAGTGCTTCAAAGTCTTTTTCATGGAAATATCTTATTCTCCCTGTGTGGCACTACCTATCCTTGTCTCTTGGGGGTTGTGGCTTTTCCATAATGCGGGCCTCTTCGAGAATAATGTGTGGCCATCCATACAAGTCTCGCAATAGTCTTTAACTTTGTCTCAATTATATAAGATTATTCCATTGCACAAGACGCATAGAATCATAGAGCAGTTGGAAATAAATCTTTCCAGCCCATGGGGGTTCTTTGACGGGGCTTGTCAGGGGCCAAATAATATTTGTGGATTGGGAATCCTGGTTTATTTTTATAAGAACCACTTCATTCCAGGTAAATCCAATATTATACCTGGGTCCAATAATAGAGCCGAACTTTCAACATGATTTGCTCTCTTAAGCTTAGCTATCAATAAGGAGGTCTTGACATTATAGGTTGAACATTCTGGCTATCCCACTTGTTCATTTGTGCAATAACACCTTTTGAATGTACTATCTATACCTTAATAGAAAGTGCAATTTTTTTCCAAGGAAAAAAAATCAAACACTTCTACTAATAGTAGAATTTTTTTATATATTGATAATACAAAACAATTTTTTTAAAGAAACTGAAGATTTGCATATATTAAAGGCTTGTGCTGAGGCAAGAATCAGTCAAAATTTTACAAAAATTTACTCTTCATAGTCAGATTTCATATATATTTTCCTCCTTTCACATAAAACATGATAAAACATATATGTTCAGGCAACCAAGCTGCCATAAATTATGATAAATTGACTCATCATCAAAATGCATTTAAAGAACATTCCAATTACTAGATTGTTGGTTGGTTCATCCTGCATTCTAGATTGGCTCTATGAATTGTCTTCTATATCCATAGGATCAACTTCTTCTCCTTCTTGATCAACTCCTAGTTGGCCTCCCTGAGAGTTCCTTCAGTTGCGGTTGTTGGATCTTGAATTAGAGATTTGAGGGGTTGCCTATGCTCTGAAGTAGTTGTGTTCTTGTTCAAGGATATTCATCCTTTGGAGCAACATTGCAACATTTTTCTCTAAATCATTAACCTTGTGTCTTTCTATATCCTTTTCACGAGATTTCTTGATTTATTGTTCCATTCTCTACAAAAGTATAGCCACTCTTTGTTCTAGAGCAAAATATTTATGCATTTCTTGGTCTAAACTCTAAGTTCTGTTGAAAAGGACTGAAACCAAATTTTTTGTATTATTGAATCTTCCCATGAAATATCCAAATTTGTTCTTGATGCACTAAAAAATGTCTTCATACCTATTCATGATGCCTTTTATTCATTCCAATCCGGTTCCATTGTTTTAAAAATTTCCAATTCCTCAATGCTGCACTTTCTAATCTTGAAATTCAGAGGGTGGTTAAGAAGGGGACCCAAATTGATCCCCACATGTGAATAGTGAAGGTCCAAGGAAAGACTGGGTCCAGAGTCGGTAATCCGAGAGTAAAAATTAAGATGACTTTGATAGTCCGAGAGAATTGGAATGACACCTCATCGAACCTGATAAAGGCTAAAAAGGATCTTGGGACATTTTTTGAAACTAGAGAGGATGAAATGATGCACCCGGGTATGAAAAAGAACAGAGGAGAGAACCTACAAATGTCCCCAATTACACCATACAAACCTTCAAAGCTCTGATAACTGGTAAATTTGGGCCCCAATTACATCATACAAAATGAAGAAGGGACCTCCATAATCTGAAAGGAAAATAAGGATACTGTGAAAATGAATTTCAAGAGGGGTGGGGTGTGGGAGGGGAATAAGACCAGAAGGAAGAAAGGAGAAACCCCCTAACCTGGACTCTAAATTTTGAAAATAATTTCCTTCCCTTAGACTGAGAAAATATTCAACAAGAGACCTCACGTGGCTTTCTTAACAACAATACACATTTGAAACAGGGAGAAATAAATTAAAATTCTCACGAAGGAACTAGGGGTACCTTGAAAACAAAAAGAAAATACGAAAGGGTTGTGTCGATTGATTGAGGGAGTCTTCGAGGGAGGCTGGATTGTTTGCTTGGTCGAGCCACTAGCCTTTGAGGTCTCATCACAAAACCTTCCCATTGTTGCTTGCATTAAGAACCCAACAACACATGTGCTAATGCTATGAATGAAATAAATCGACATGCAATGTGTGGGCATCGACTTGACCTTGATGCACCTCCATTTGTCCTTCCCATTAATATATATCATTTTAGTAATTAAGGGAGGCGATGGAACCTTGATTCACCATTAATTAACATTTGACCCATGTTTAATCTTTATCTAGCCTTTGCGTTTTTATCCACCTCCATATCGAGTTCTCGTTTGATGTGGTAGATAGTTGTTTTATCAAAGTTTTTAAGCATGTATAAGGCACGAGATATAATGCCTTTGTAAATATTACCCCCTGTGATATTCCTGTGGGCAATTGCTCTTATAACTAGTGTAAAATCTCCTCAAATAATGAGGTGTTTTATTCATTTGGAGAATACCAAGTTGATGCCAACATAGAGAGCATAAACCTCCGCTTCATTATTGGTTAATGTTCCAAGACCCCATGCATGGTTGGTGACTACTTGACCTCCAGGCTTGTAAATAATCCCCCCCCGCACCTGCCGCCCCTGATAATACAAACCATTTTTTAGAATGATAATTTTTTTCCATTACATTTAATGTATATCATTCAAAGCTTTTAAAATGGGTTAAACATCACTTACAAGTACTCATCATTCATGTTTTCATAATTGTAATTCTTTGTAATAATATAGATATTTTCATCATCACATAAATTACTTTCTTTGGAGTCATCCTCATGAATTGTGTTTCTAGGATCATAAATACCATTAAATACAATGTTTCAAAATATTTGCCCAAATTATTTAATATGAGGCACAATTCCATAATTGAATTTGTTAAATTGTATTTTTCATAAATCTCACTATAATTATGACAAAAATGTTTCAATACAATAAAAGATAACAAATACATAACATTTATAATTGGAATTGCAAATCAATACTTATTAATTTTGTCATTAATTAATTTTTGCAAATCAATACTTATAAATTTTGTTATTAATTAATTTATGCAAATCAATACTTATAAATTTTGTCATCAATTAATTTTTGTTTAGATAGAAATACTATATAAACATTAAAAGTAAGTCTATTGAATTTATACAACACAATTGAATTTTTAAAAATAAAAATAAAATAAATTATTAACCATATAAAACCTTGTTACATGTACTATAAAATATTAGTAAAAAGTACTAATTACATTATTTAACATAGTTTCAACCTTTTTTTTTAATAATAAATCTCACAACACTAACACTATTAAGGTGTAGCAAGCATGACCACAATCAAATTAATAAGTATGTGTCATTTACATTGTCACAATTATAACCTTTTGCAAATGCATAGTTCCCTTCATCATTACAAATATGTTTTTCTTTCGAATCATGTACAATCATTATGTTTCTAGCATCATAAGAACCCTTATTGATCTTCCAAACTTTATTTAAAGGTTTGAGATATACATGTGAGTTTCCAACACCAACATAACCATTTTTAGGTATCATGTCACAATCATCTTGTGTTAGAATGACTTTAAATTGCTCTCTTTCAACCATGTTCTCTTAGATAAAAATAGAAAACCCCATTCATATTTTTATGTTGAGTTGCTATCTGATGCAGGAGCATCACCAACAAAGCACAAGCAGAGGACAGCTAGGCGCACTAGCGCACATTTTGAAGACATTTAAATTTTGAAGAATGTGTATCATGCAAATCTTTTGAAAAGAGTTGTAATTAAAGAACATCTTTAAATGATGTAGAGATGGATAGCTCATGAAGACATCAGAGAATGCATTTTCTTTTAATGTAGCAAAGTGCAGTACAAATTCGATGTATTCGATTTGATCTTTCTGTCACAAATATTTATTGTAATAAATATTAGTAGTTGATAGCTTTTAATTTGATAAGATAGCTTTAGAATAGTTGGAGGGATGAGCTCAAAGAACCCTCTTGTATAAAAGTTTTATGTTGTTTCCCAGAAGAGGGGTTGGCTCTCTAGTTGTTGAGTTGTGATGAGCTGCTGAATCTATTGTAGAAGGTTTCCATTGTAGTAGAGTGTTGAGAGCTACCGAGAAGCAATATATGAATGTATGTAATTTTCAGTTGAATGAATATAATAGAGAAGCATTGTCCCAAATGTATGGTGTCATTGTGTCTATCTAGATGAGTGAATGGTAGCCTTTCTATTTTATTTTCAATTCTCTATTATTTCTTATTCTTGTATCTATGCATACATTTACATGGCTAGATGTATGAATCAATGAGGTTTTAAATAAGTTTCAATTGTTTCTTTTCTACGAGCGATTGCAAGTGTGCATAGTGTCCGCAAGGAGTGCGTCGACATAGTATGTTTCTACTCATAAGCTCAAAAGAGATAACATGAACCTTATGCTTGCAAGGAGTGCATAGCATCCACGAGGTGTGCGTGAGAGGGTCTATTTTGACTCAGAGAGTTCTGGAGAGATAGTCTGAATAAATTTATCCGCAAGGAGTGTGTGATTGAGTTTTTTTGACGCAGAATCTCAAGAGGAGTAGCTAAAGTTACCTACAGAGTGACTGAATTTCAGAGAAGGACATGTTGCAAGGTGTGCACAGGCTGAGTTTTGACTAAGTGTTGATAAGAGTGTTCTAAAGAGACAAGATTCCGAGAGAGAACAAGCTCAGAAGGGAGAATGGCGAGAAATCGTCTAAGGAAGGAGTCCTTTGAGATTTCTTTGATTTTTGCAAGAAGAGATTCGTCCAGGAGGGATTGGAATCGTTCCAAACCGTTAGATATGGTAGGATTTGTGCGAAGGATAGCCGAGACGTATTTCAGAAATCAAAGTTTGGAACAATTCGAAACATTGATAGGTGAGATCGTCGGAGTCATGAACTTGCGAAGTCGTGAGGTGAATCTCGACTGTTGGCCGTGGGGAGACGTGTGGCAGCAGATTGGGAAATCTGGAAGTCGGAAGTCTGGAGGTTTGTGTGTGAGGTGAACGTGAATTTTGCAAAGTTGTGAAACCCGAAACATTGTGGGGCCTTTAGGATCCAAGGAGACACATGGTAGAGATCTGAATATTTGGAGGAGAGCACTTCGAGAAGAGCTGAAAGTAGAGCTCGCGATATTTTTGAGGCCTGAATTCGCAAAGAGTTGGTCCACGGTCATAACCCATGGTCACCAGAGAGGAAGGTCTAGCGCAGAGTTAGTACTTGCGAAATTGAGTGTTTCCAAGAGCGTCGAAGAGCGAAGGCACATGTAGTTCGACCCTGCGGGTAACAAAAAAAGGGACCTGTGTGTTAAGCACTCAGGAACTGTTGAAAGGATTGAAGAGTCGATCTTACTCAAGAGTTGAAAATCCAATACTGGGAGGTTGCGTAGCCCTTAGGAGAGAAGGGGGGTCTGCACCAGAGTGGTATTAGAGAGAATACATAATTGACTTCTGTATATAAAGGAGATAGAGAAGTAGGTTGATATTGATGAGAAGTTTCAGGTACATCAGCACAATGCCACCTAGAAGACGTGTAGAGCCTCTTGTAGAAAATAGAGGTATGGAAAGGGAGATGAGAGAACTGTGTGTGAGGTTGGATGTCATGGAAACAACACAAAGGAGAGCACTTGATGCCGGAGACACCAACGATGCAGAAAACAAAGAAGTGGAAGTTGAAGAAGCTGTAGTGGAGGATGCTGCGAAAGAACGCTTAGTTAAAGTGGTTGTTAAGTTGGGAGCTAGAGCCAAGATAGATATCCCAATGTATGAGGGAAATTTGGACGTTGAAGAATTGCTTGATTGGATATGAGCAATGAACAAGTATTTAGACTATGAAGATGTCGATGAGGAGAAAAAAGTGAAACATATTGTCACTAGGTTAAAAGGACATGCAACACTATGGTGGGATGAACTACAGGCTGACAGGGGAAGCAAAGGCAAAAAAAAGATTAAGAGTTGGGATAGAATGGTATCCAAGCTAAAGGCGGAATTCATACCCAAGGATTACTAGATAAATTTATTTAGGAGATTGCAGAACCTAAGACAGAAAGGGATGATTGTGAAGGAGTACACATAGGAGTTCTACATATTGAACATCAAGGTTGGACAGAAAGAGAGAGATGAGGAAAAAATTGCTAGGTACATTAACAACCTGAGATATGAAATCTAGGATGAGATCAACATGATTTCAGTAAAGATGGTAGAGGATGTGTACCAGCTTGCGCTGAAAGCAGAAGAAAAGTTGGCTAGGAGGCAGAGTCAACATAATATAGGTAGAATCTTAAATAGAGGCAAAGGAGTTGCCCATGACAAGACACAAACACCCAAAGGTGAGACAAAAAATCCACATAGTCACTTTGAGAGAGGAGGAAGTTCCCGAGGAAGGCAGAGTGGTGGTAGAAACTCTTTCCCTAAAGGAAGAGGTAGAGGAGGTGAGATAAAGTGTTATGTCCGTGGAAAGGTAGGACACATGTCTTGGGATTGTCCCGAGAGAAAGAAAGAAGGAGGTGAAGCTCACATTTCGGAAGCGCAAAAACAATATGTAGAGGTGGAAGGCGCAGAAGATGGGAGATCTTTGATGATGAAGAAAGTTCTCTTAAAGCCAAAGCCAGAAATTGAAAATCCAGCATAGAGGAACAATTTGTTTAGGACAGCTTGCAAGGCGAAGGATAGAGTCTGCAAGGTGATAATTGACAGTGGGAGCACTGATAACTTAGTATCCATAGATATGGTGGAGAAGTTAGAGATGGATATGATTGTACATTTGACGTCGTACAAAGTCTCATGGTTGCAGAAAGGTCATCAGGTAACAGTCACTAAACAATGCCTAGTTGAACTTAAGATAAGAGGATATAGAGATGAAATTCTATGTGATGTGATTCCCATGGATGTATGTCATGTTTTATTGGGAATACCATGGAAGTATGACATGAATGTCATTCACGATGGGAGAAGAAATACTTACACCTTGGAGAAGAATGGTAGGACACACATGTTTCTACCAATTGAAGAGAAGAAATTGAAGGATGAAGCTAGCACGAGCATACTTCTCATGAGTGGGAAGGAAATCCTGAGTGAAGTTAAGAAGGAACGTGAGATGCAGTTTGGTGTAGTGAGGAAGCCAAGAGTTATCCTTACAAGTACTTCTGTGGAAGATCTTCCTGAGGAAATTCATGAACTGTTAGAAAATTTCGCTGACATAGTAGTGGATGAGTTTCCAAGCTCATTACCACCTATTAGAAGTATCAGCCATCACATTGACTTGATACCAGGAGCAAGCCTATCAAAAAAAGCAGAGTACGGGTTGACACCTCAAGAGAATGAGGAGGTGAAAAGACAGGTTCAGGATCTGTTACACAAAGGATTGGTTAGAGAAAGCTTGAGTCCATGTGCAGTACCAACTGTATTGAGTCTGAAGAAGGATAGAGAATGTGTACAGACTCAAGGGCCATAAATAAGATCACCATTAGGTACAAATTTCCATTTTCGAGGATGGGTGATTTGATGGATTGTTTGAGTGGACTGAACCATTTTTCAAAGATAGATTTGAAGAGTAGATATCACCAGATAAGGATGAGATAAGGTGATGAATGGAAAACAACATTCAAGACAAACGAGGGGTTGTATGAATGGCTTGTTATGTCGTTTGGCTTAACGAACGTCTCAAGTAATTTTATGAGATTGATGAATGAAGCGTTGAAATATTTTATTGGTAAGTTTGTGATTGTATATTTGGATGATATACTGGTCTTTAGCAAGACTAAAGAGGAGCACTTGAGGCACTTGATGTTGGTAATGAGGAGGTTGCAACAAGAAAAGTTGTTGATTAATTTGAAAAAGTCCTCTTTAATGAAGATATAACTCATTTATTTAGGTTTTGTGTTATCTTCGAATGAATTGAAGATGGATTTAGAGAAGGTGAAAGCAATCAGAGAATGGTCGTCACCAAAGAGCATATTTGAGGTGAGAAGCTTCCATGGATTAGCAAGTTTCTATCGGAAGTTCATCATAGATTTTAGCGAGATTAGTGCTCAAATGATGGACACAGTGAAGAAAAGACACAAGTCTTTCAAATGGACAGAAGAGACTGAGAAGAGATTCAATATATTGAAGGAGAAGATAACAGAACAACTGATTCTGGTTTTACCAGAATTCAGAAAGACATTTAAGGTGAGATGTGATGCGAGTGGAGTTGCAATTGGAGCGGTCTTAAGCCAAGATAATAGGCCTGTTGCATATTTCAGTGAGAAACTAAATGATGCTAAGAGGAAGTACTCCACATGTGACAAAGATTCTTATGCCATAATTCAAGCCTTGAAGAAATGGAGGAACTATCTCGTTCCGAAGGATTTTGTTTTGTATAGCAATAATCAAGCTTTACAATTCATAACCAGACAAGAGAAGTTAAACCAAAGACATGCCAAGTGGATAGAGTTTATGCAAAATTTCACTTTTTTCATTAAACATATTTCTGGTAATGCTAACAAGGTTGTTGATGCATTGAGCAGGAGATGTCTAACTCTGCAAGATTTTCAGGTGAAGACCTTGGGGTTTGAAAAATGTATCACAATGATCCAGATTTCAAAGAGGCATATGAAGCATGTGCAAATACTGTACTCAGAGACAGAAGCCAGTGGGACGAATATGTGATTCACGATGGGTTGTTGTTCAAGGGATGCTAGTTGTGCATACCAAAGTGTTCGATGAGGGAGAATTTGCTGAAGGAAAAGCATAGTGGAGGTCTAGCCGAACATTTCGGCCATGACAAAATGTTTGCTCAGTTTAATGGTTCATATTATTGGCTAGGTATGAGAGTAGAGGTGAAGAGGTTTGTGAAAAAATGTAATATTTGTTAGTATGCCAAGGGAAATAAGCAGAATACGGGGTTGTATCAACCACTTCCTATTCCAGAGAGGCCTTGGGATGCAATAAGCATGGATTTTTTGTTAGGATTGCCAAGGACATAAAGAGGAAGTGATTCCATATTTGTGGTAGTTGACATATTTTCAAAGATGGCACACTTTATCCCATGCCAGAAGACTAGTGACGCAACACACATTGCTAACTTGTTTTTTAAACAAGTTATGAGATTCCATGGATTTCCCAGTAGTATAGTTTTAGACAGGGATACCAAATTTGTTGGTCATTTCTGGAGAACGTTGTGGAAGAAGTTGGGGACATATCTATCTTTTAGTTCTACATATCACTCACAAACATATGGACAAACCGAGGTGGTGAATCAACGTTTAGGAGATTTTTTGAGGAGTTTGGTCACTGAACACCATAGTTAGTGGGATTAGATTCTAGCACAAGCAGAATTTGCATACAATGAATCAGTGAACATGAGCACTGGGAAGAGTCCATTTTAGATAGTGTATGGAATGAATCCGAGAGGAGTGTCAAAGTTGAGAGATCTGGAGCAGAGCGGATTTAGGAGCGCTGGAGCCGAAGACTTCGCTGCAGAAATGCAGGAACTTCATAATCGGATCAAGGAGAAGTTAAAGAAGAGCAGCAATGAATACAAACGCAGAGATGATAAACATAGGAGGAAGTTTGAATTTGAATTTGGAGATCAAGTTCTAGCACATCTTAGGAAGGAAATGTTCCCAAGAGGAACATATAATAAGCTGAAGTTGAAAAATATAGGACCGTGCAAAATCCTGAGAAGATTTGGTGAGAATGATTATGAGATAGAGTTGCCAAAAGATGTGGGTATATCGCCCATATTCAACATTGCAGACTTGTATTCATACAGGGGATATGGAGCCGGAGGATCCGAAGATCAAAAGAAAATCTAGTGGGAGAAACAGATGCCTGTAGCAGAGAAGACGCAGATGGAGCAGATCATAGATCAACGAATTGGTAAGAAGACCATAAAGAAAATGTATTTTGAATATTTGGTAAAGTGGAAAGGACGACCAATAGAAGATGTCAGTTGGGTAAACAAAGCGGATATCCAGAAGCATGGAAAGTCGGTGCATGAGGTCATGGACAGGAGTCCATGAATTTTTCAGCCAGAGGAGTATGATGCAGGAGCATCGCCAACAAAGCACAAGCGGAGGACTTTTAGGCGCACTAGCGCACATTTTGAAGACATTTAAATTTTTAAGAATGCGTATCATGCAAATATTTTGAAAAGAGTTGTAATTAAAGAACATCTTTAAATGTTGTAGAGTTAGATAGATCATGAAGACATCGAAGAATGAATTTTCTTTTAATGTAGCCAAGTGCAATATAGATTCGATGTATTCAATCTGATCAGTCTGTCACAAATATTTATTTTAATAAATATTAGTAGCTGATAGCTTTTAATTTGATAAGATAGCTTTAGAATAGTTGGAGGGAAGAGCTCAAAGAGCCCTCTTGTATAAAAAAATTATGTTGTTTCCCAGTAGAGGGGTTGGCTCTCTAGTTGTTGAGTTGTTGATGAGCTGTTGAATCTATTGTAGAAGGTTGCCATTGTAGAAGAGAGGTGAGAGCTACCAAGAAGCAGTATATGAATGTATGTAATTTTCAGTTGAATGAATATAACATAGAAGCATTGTCCCAAATGTATGGTGTCATTGTGTCTATCTAAATGAGTGAATGGTAGACTTTCTATTTTATTTTCAATTCTCTGTCATTTCTTGTTCTTGTATCTATGCATGAAATTACATGGCTAGATGTATGAATCGGTGAGGTTTTAAATAAGTTTCAATTGTTTCTTTTCTACGAGCGAGTGCATGTGTGAATAATGTTCGCAAGGAGTGCGTCGACAAAGTTTGTTTCAACTCGTAAGCTCAGAAGAGATAACATGAACCTTATGCTTGTAAGGAGTGCATAACATCTGCAAGGTGTGTGTGACAGGGTCTATTTTGACTCAGAGAGTTCTGGAGAGATAGTCTGAAGAAATTTATTTGCAAGGAGTACATGATTGAGTCTTTTTGACTTGGAAGCTCAAGAGGAGTAGCTGAAGTTGCCTATAGAATGGTTGAATTTCAAAGGAGGACCTATTGCAAGGTGTGCATAGGCTGAGTTTCAACTAAGTGTGGAAAAGAGTGTTCTAAAGAGACAAGAGTCCAAGAGAGAACAAGCTCAGAAGGGAGAACGACGAGAAATCGTCTAAGGAAGGAGTCCTTTGAGATTTCTCCAATTTTTGCAAGCAAATATTCGTCCAGAAGGGATTGGAATCGTTCCATACCGTCAGTTCTGAGAGGAGTTGCACGAAGGATAGTCGAGAGGTATTTTGGAAATCGGAGTTCAGGACACTTTGAAACATTGATAAGTGAGATCGTCGGAGTCATGAGGTGAATCTCAATCGTTGGCCATGAGGAGACGCGTGGCAGTGGATCAAGAAATCCAGAAGTCAGAAGTCCAGAGGTTTGTGTGTGTGGTGAATGGGAATTTTGCGAGGTCACGAAACCCGAAACATTGTGGGGTCGTCAGGATCCAAGGAGACATGCGACAGAGATCCGAAGATTCAGAGGATAGCGTTTCAGGAAGAGCTAAAAGTAGAGCTCATGATATTTCCGAGGCTCGAATTCATGAAGAGTTGGTCCACGGTCATAACCCATGGTCACCAGAGAGGAAGGTCTAGCGCAGAGTTAGTACTCGCGAAATTGAGTGTTTCTAGGAGCGTCGAAGAGTGAAGGCACGAGTAGTTTGACCCTGCGGGTAACACAAAAAGGGACCTGTGTGTTAAGAATTTGGGAACTGTTGAAAGGCCTGAAGAGTCGATCTGACTCAAGAGTTGAAGATCCAAGACCGGGAGGTCGCGTAGCCCTTAGGAGAGAAGGGGGGTCTGCTCCACTATCCACAAACCAACTTAAAAAATACTGAACCAATGTTTAAAGAATTCTCTAACCCCTGGGCATATAAACTAAATCTTTGTATTTAATTTTGTATTTCTTGGCAGTGACTTCTTAAATTTCTGTATTTATTGGCGATGACTTGTTTTGTAACAATCTTTTATAAATTTCATGTAAAAGACTACTTTCATATTGAATATAATGAACAATTTATTTAATAAATATGTTGAATTTACAAGAAAAGAAATGCAACATTGATTAATATTGTTATTTATATATTACAATATTATTATGTAAATATAGTACAAATATCGTATGCAATTTTCCAAAAACAACAATATCATTTACATACAATTCATATTTTTTTGGTCTACAACCAATTTCTAAAACAATTATAATTATAACCATCATTCTTATATCGAAAATATTGTAACAAAGTTATGTCAATATAGTAATATTGACACACACACACACACACACA
>JASDQU010013025.1:61044-101459 GCA_032191745.1 Picea mariana | reverse complement strand
ACAAGCAATAACACACCATCTACACAATGAACACAAGATGTACCCCAGGAAAATCCAATATAGGAAAAACCTAGCCAAAAGGCAAGGCCTATGCTCCATTCTTTTCTTCTCAGTTATGAAATGGAAATACAAAAAAAGGGGCACTCACTATGGATATGTTATATACACTATGACCAATATGGATACTACATGATCTTCTCCTTCCTTTATTCCGCTTCAGTATCTCACTCTCGATGCTTTGATCTCCTATGGAACAATACTCAATACAATAAGAATAGAACCCCATCATTTCCTAGTGTGATCCAAAATGGATCCGAACAAGTGAATGGTTGTAAGAATGAATAGGAAATTAATGAAGGTTTGATAAACTATGAATGCCAATGTAAATGCAAAAGTGGAATAAGACAAAATGAGACAAAAACAAAGAATTAAATGAAAAGGGAAAAAAAAAGTAGGAGGGAATAGACTAAGGAATGGGAAATGAAAGGTCATGCATGTTGGCCTTCCCATTACCCCAACACTCCTTATTTATTCCTTTACTTCCATTCTCAATGTGTATTTTGGTCAAGGAGGCGAGGACGCAAAAAGAGCATGAACACCATTTTAACTAGATATTGCCAAAAATGAAAGTTGAGTAACCCTTCGAAGTTGGTTTTCCCATTTGGGTTTCCAAGGTAAAATCTCTATGTCTATTATGTGTGTGATTCCATCATTGTGTGATAGATTTTCATTTACAATTGCATTCAATGGATTTTTATGGTAACATATTTGTGGCATTGATGTTAAATACTACGTTGGACTCGGTATGTGAGTTATTGGAAACAATCCTTTGTATTTAATTATTGCTTGTGTTTTATTGGTGGTGTTAGAACCCGTTCCTATCTTTATCTCTTTCAAGTGCACTTAGAATTTCATTCTCCATTAGCAAATGATGAAATCCAATAGCCAGTAAACCTCCTTTTTTGGATACCCATCAAGTCTCATAGATCGATGGTTGCTATTAAAAATCCATTGCATTTTCGTAGGGAGTTTCCAATTTGGTTTCTTTATGGTTGTTGGTGTATTTTTATTTCCTACGGGTCACCATTTCATTCCCTAAGCTTAAATTCATTTGTTGGTTGGTGGTTTTACACTCCCCATAGTATTTACACTCTCCTTAGGGTCGTATGATCTCCCAAGAATGAAATTTAATTGTTGGATAGGTCGATTGATCTCACCTACGCATAGTATGTTCTTAGTTTAAACCACAATTCCTCATTCCCATGGTTGTATGTTGTAATTCCTTCCTTTCCCTCGTTAATTAAATTCATCTACTTGACTGATTTCTTATTTATTTGATCCAGATTTTATGAGCAGAACGAAATGAATACATATTATTAACAAGTGCTTAACACAAAATAACAAAGATACAGTAAAACCGGTTTTCTATTCAATAAGGAAATAAGTTGAAACTGTAAAATGCAGCGGAAACAAGCTTGTTGGAATGGTGGTGGCTTATCTCTGAGAAGAGATGTGAAGGCTGCGCTCATTTGCAAGAAGATGATTACAATGAGGCTCTGAAGGACTTTTTAAAATAAACAGGAATGCCAAAAACCCTAGACATCTGAAAACATAACCCTAGGAAATGAAGCGCCAAAAGTCATGTGGGCCTCATTTGGGTAAGTTAGTACATCAACTTCTCGGGGTCATAACTTTTGCATATGATCTCTTTTTAAGGAGTATGATAGCCCATTGGAAAGGTATCATCGAGGAGATTCATTTTCGGGGGAACATTAAATAAAATTCTATATTTCTCCCCCTTTTCCAAAAAAAACATCGTTTAGGGCCTGAAAACGACACCGGAAGTGAAAAACTTCTAAAAATAGTAAATTACCAAAATTGCCAGAAAACTGTTTTGAGCTAGTTGGAAAATGTGGGTGGCCACCAATATCCACCTGGATAAATCCTTCCTCCTTAGGAAGCAATGGTATCCATTGCGTTGAGTTCCCCCATCAGATGAGGAAATTTTTGTTGAATTTGGCCCCGGGTGAGCCACTTGCCTTGGTGCAGGAGTTGCCCTGCTTTGATGACTCGATAAAGTTGGATCCTTTGCTTTCGAGTGCCCTTGATCTGTGTGTCCACAATTTGATCCCTGGATTTTTGTTGTATGTAGTTGGGGTTGAGCTCTGTTGGTGTCAGTTGTTCTTCTACTTCTGAGGTGTCCAATAATGGTGGGAAATAAGGGCAAAGGAGATCCACGTTGAACACTGGGTGCAGGCCAAGGAAAGGAGGAATGTTGAGCTCAAAAGAATTATTCCCCATGGCCTTGGTGATGGTGTACGACCCATAAAGGAGTGGGAAAAGCTTCCGATGGGGTCCTGTAAGGCATTCTTTCTGCAAGTGAAACCAAACTTTGTTGTCCACCTAAAACTTACGTGGCACCCGATGTTGATCATCGTGTTGCTTGTACTTGTCATTGGACTTCTGTAGGATATCCTGAACCTGTTGGCGGATGTGTTGGATTTTCTCAATGAACTAGGTGGCTTTGTCATCTTTAGTTGGAGTAGGAGATGATTCGATCGAGGTGACCGCAAGGAGAATTGCAACATCTATGGGACCCAAAGGTTGGAATCCCAACCCCACATGAAAGGGGTTGTGGCCGGTTGAGCTATGCAGGGCTCAGTTGTATCTATGCCAGACATAGGGAAGGATCTCATCCCATGTGTGAGGGTGCTTTGAATTATACATGCAAAGGATATGCACAATCATTTGATTTACGACCTCGGTTTGGCCATCTATCTGGGGGTGGAAGATCGTGTATTTGGTGAGCCTGGTGTCTAGCAGTGACCAGAGGCTCGACCAGAATGTGCTGAGAAATCGTCTATTCTAATCTGAGACAGTGGTTTGTGGGATTCCAAAATGTACCCAGACTCGTTCAAAGAAGATCTTAGCAGTGGCCTCTATTGTGATGTTCTTCTTGCAGGCAACCAAAATCGCCATCTTATAAAAGTGATCAAAAACCACAAAAACACAGTCATTTCCTCTCTTGGTGGATGGGAGGCATGACATGTAGTCCATTGAGATGGATTCCCATGGCCTGTCAGAAGTAGGAAGAGGGGTGTACATGCCCTGTTTCTTAGTGGTCGGTTTGGCAATAGCACAGGGAGTGCATGACCTGATATACTTGCCGACCTCCTGTCGAAGTTTCAACAAGTAGAAATGTTTTTGTAGCATCACCACTGTCTTTTCGACGCTGAAGTGTCCTGCCACCCGAATGTAGTGGGCTTCCCAGATCATCTTCACTCGCTCACTTGATGGAACACAAATATGGACTAGATGACACAACAACCCATCCTGAAGATGGAAATTATCAACAACTGCATTTTCACCCAACATTTGGTAGGTGGTGGCGAAGTCCAAGTCTGTCTCATAGAGTTGGGGCCATCCAGAGGCCTCATGGCCGTAAGAGTCTAGCACCGTGGTGAGTGCCGCGACTGGTGGTTTGCTGAGGAAATTAGTGACGTGATTTGTGCTTCCTGTTTTATACTTGATGTTGAGGTGGAATTGCTGCAAGTATGTGGACCACTTTTGATGGTGGTCATTCTGCAATTTTCCTTTTGTCTGCATGAACTGCAGTGGCTTATGATCAATGTGGATGACTGTCTCCTTCCCAAGAATGTAATGTCTCCATTGGCGGCAGGATTTCACAATGGATTACATTTATTTGTCGTAAGTAGGGTACTTATGGACAACATTTGATAGCGTCTCACTATGATAGGCCATGGGGTGGCCGTGCTAAGTGAGAACGATGCCAACAACATAGTATGAAGCATCTGTCTCAATCTCAAAGGGATGTTACAAGTTTGGTAGTGAAAGTATTGGGGCTGATCACAACCACTGCTTCAAATCATCGTACGCTTGTTGTTGGGACTGACCCCACCGCAAATTTCAACTTACTACCACCCCTGGTTATTTGGCTGAGGGCCCATGCAATATGGGAGAATCCCAATACGAACTTGAGGTAGAAATTGGAAAGGCCCAAGAACCTCCGAAGCTCAGTGAGTGTGGTTGGGGATGGTCAGTCACAGATGACTTGGATCTTGGCTGGATCCACATGTATGCCATGTTGATCAATGATGTAGCCCAGGTAATGGACCCTATCCATGCCGAAGGATCATTTTTCCAAGTTGGCGTATAGCTTGTGTTGTTGCAGGGTGTGCAGAACCTGCTGAATATGATGCAAGTGTTAGGCCCAAGTCTTGCTGTAAATGAGAATGTCATCTAGATACACCACTACAAATGTATTGGTGAATGGTCGAAGGATATTGTCCATCATCCTCATGAAAGTGGTTGGAGCATTTGCCAAATGAAAGGGCATGACCAACCATTCAAAAAGGCCTTCCTTTGACTTGAAGGCGGTCTTCCATACATCTATTTGTTCTATAGGGACCTGGTGGTAGCCAGACTTCAAATCAATCTTACTAAAGTATTTTCCCCTCGTGAGTTGATCAAGGAGGTCGTCAGTTTGGGGAATCGAGTATCTTTTTCTGACTGTGATTTTATTCAGACCCCGGTAATCAATGCAGAGTCACCAGGTTCCATCTTTCTTCTGTACCAACATGATTGGGCTCCCGCAAAGTGATGAGATGGGAAAGATGTGGCCCTTGTGGAGCAGTTCTTGGATCTTTCGCTTGATATCCTCATTCTCTAACAGAGAGCGACGATATACTGGCCCATTGGGAAGCGGTGCGCCAGGGGTTAGATCGATGGGGTGCTTGACCTAGCAGTGCAGAGGTACCCCGGTAGGTGAGGATAAGATATATGAGTATTCTTCCACGACCTAGTCTACTTGTTTCTGTTGTGTGGAGAGGTCTACTACAGAGACCCTAGATGTGATTGTGATCTTTCACTTATTCTGAGAGAAAATCACGAAGGAGACAAACTTTCCCATCTGAGAGATGACCTTCCTGCATTGCTTAGCAAATATCAAGGAAACAACACTAGGTGGGACTGCCTCGGTTATCCTGTACAATTTCTTGTTCAAAGTAATAATAACACTACGGGGCCTAGAATCATACACATCATGACATTTCCATAAATAAGGTTGGCCCAAAATAACATCACAAAATTCAAGAGGAGAAACGTCACACAATACCTTGTCTTTGAAGGGCTTGATGCCATACGATAGTTGACACTATTGGCTGATGCAGAGATCGCTTCCTTAATGGAGCCATCCAATGGTGTAGGGTTGTGGGTGCGACGTTATCGGCAGGGCCAACCACTTGGAGACCTCTACTGAGATGAGGTTCTTCTGGCTACCGCTATCAATGATGAACTGCAGCGGGGTGCCTTTTACCCACATCTGTGAATGGAAGAGGCGCTCTCCTTCTTCTGGCTCGTTTGGTTCACCAGGTTGGAGCTTGGTGGTAGCAATGGTAGCACTGGGTTTCGTATCAATGATCCATATTCCCCTTTCTTGTTTTGGCTCAGAGTCAGAACCTGCATCTGATTCAGAGTCTTTCACTTCGGACACTAGTGACTTCTTTGGTTGGTAGTTGACAGTGTTATGCCAAGGGAAGTTATGGAAGTTGCACCACTTCCCGATATCTTTCTTTGTCTTTCCGGTGTACTTATTTGCTTGCGGCTTGCACTGTTTGTCCTGATACTATCCATATTTTCTCTGTCCTTTTTTTTGTGGGTTGGGGCTGCCCTTTCCTAGATTTTTTTGTGTGGGGTTCCCAAGCTCTAATTGCAACCTCTTTTGTTTGAGCTTCTGCTCTATTTTGATGGCATATCGGTACACCAGGTTGGAGCTTGGTGGTAGCAATGGTAGCACTGGGTTTCGTATCAATGATCCATATTCCCCTTTCTTGTTTTGGCTCAGAGTCAGAACCTGCATCTGATTCAGAGTCTTTCACTTCGGACACTAGTGACTTCTTTGGTTGGTAGTTGACAGTGTTATGCCAAGGGAAGTTATGGAAGTTGCACCACTTCCCGATATCTTTCTTTGTCTTTCCGGTGTACTTATTTGCTTGCGGCTTGCACTGTTTGTCCTGATACTATCCATATTTTCTCTGTCCTTTTTTTTGTGGGTTGGGGCTGCCCTTTCCTAGATTTTTTTGTGTGGGGTTCCCAAGCTCTAATTGCAACCTCTTTTGTTTGAGCTTCTGCTCTATTTTGATGGCATATCGGTACACCAGGTTGGAGCTTGGTGGTAGCAATGGTAGCACTGGGTTTCGTATCAATGATCCATATTCCCCTTTCTTGTTTTGGCTCAGAGTCAGAACCTGCATCTGATTCAGAGTCTTTCACTTCGGACACTAGTGACTTCTTTGGTTGGTAGTTGACAGTGTTATGCCAAGGGAAGTTATGGAAGTTGCACCACTTCCCGATATCTTTCTTTGTCTTTCCGGTGTACTTATTTGCTTGCGGCTTGCACTGTTTGTCCTGATACTATCCATATTTTCTCTGTCCTTTTTTTTGTGGGTTGGGGCTGCCCTTTCCTAGATTTTTTTGTGTGGGGTTCCCAAGCTCTAATTGCAACCTCTTTTGTTTGAGCTTCTGCTCTATTTTGATGGCATATCGGTAGGTCGCGCCCAAGGATGAGATGTCTAGAAATTCCATTTTGGTATGGATGTATCTATGCAAAGCACCGCGATACTTGAGCACTAGATGTCACTCTGAATATTTGATACCCAGCTTGGTGCACAAGGTATGGAAGTTATTTGTGAAATCTGGCACTGCTTGGTCTCTTTCTTGTCGCAGTGTGGTCCATTTGGTATACAAGTCGTCATAACTTCCGACAGGGTAGTATTGTTCCTTAATAACATCCATGAAGGATTCCCAGGTGGCCATGACTGTAAATAATGAGGGTTCCTCTGTTTCCTTTTGCTCACAGAAAGTTTCCCACCAATCTTTGACATGGGGAACAACTTTGAGGAGTCAAAAGTAATATTTTCTCTATTTGAAAAGTTATGGACAGAAAAATACCCTTCTAGTAGATTCAACCACTTGTCTAAAACATCTGCGTCTATCTGACCTTCAAATATAGGAATATCAAAGTTTATTTGTACCTTGAATGGGGCAGCGCCTCCGCTCAAAGAAGATGTGTCTCTTGTTGGTAGTTGCTGAAGGATTTGCGTGAAACTATCCATCATATCCTTCCTTTGTTGCGTGAGGGATTCCTCAATCAACAGTTTGAAAGGATATTATGTCCATTCATATTTCTTTTCTTCTACCATGAGAGGTCGCTTGGGCGTGTGAGAGATTTTTTCCTCAAGAGAAACAAGCTCAAGACCCAACTCTTTGTACTCTGACCTCATTAGGGACATGCATTAAGATGACAAGGAGCAGACCACTTTGATACCACTAATTCAGATTTTATGAGCAGAACGAAATGACTACAAATTATTAACAGTTTCTTAACACAAAATAACAGAGATACAGTAAAACCGGTTTTCTATTCAATAAGGAAATAAGTTGAAACTGTAAAATGTAGCGGAAACTAGCTTGCTGGAATGGTGGTGGCTTATCTTTGAGAAGAGATGTGACAACTGCTCTCATTCGAAAGAAGATAATTACAATGAGGCTCAGAAGGCCTTTTTACAATAAACAGGAATTCCAAAAACCCTAGACATCCAAAAACATAACCTTAGAAGAAGAAGCGCCAAAAGTCATGTGGCCCCATTTGGGTAGGTTAGTACATCAACTTCCTAGGGTCGTAACTTTGCATACGATCTCCGTTTTAGGCGTATGATAGCTCGTTGGAAAGGTATCGTTGAGGAGATTCATTTTGGGGGACATATTGAAGGAAATTCCATATTTCTCCCCCTTTTTCCCAAAAAACATCGTTTAGGGCCTCAAACGACTCTGGAAGTGAAAAACTGCTAAAAATAGTAAATTACCAAAATTGCTAGAAAACTGTTTTGAGCCAGTTGGAAAAGGTGGGTGGCCACCGATATCTACCTGGATCATTGTTGGTACGTTTTATTGCTTCCCACAAGCTATATGTGGTCATATGGGCCATACAAAACTGTTGGTGGGTGTGTGAGTGTTTGCTGAGTAAAATTGATTTTCCCATAGTAAATTCATGCTATTAGTTTCCAATGGAAGAGTAAATGAACTTCCAATGCACCGAGGTACAAAAAAATTGGCCTGTAAAATCCATTTCAGGTCTTCCTTTGTGAACTAAGTGATTCCATTTCCTTATATTTTTTGATATGGAGGAAGGCCCATAGCCATATCAACGTTGAATAACAATACAACAAGATTATGGCTAGAAGCATGGAAACATTCCTCATGTAGTAAAGTTGAGGCTTGGATAAGAATAAACCATTTATTAATTTTTGGTATGCATTTTGAATGTGAGAATATCAATGCCAAGGAATATTACCTTTAGTCAAAGCGTTCATGTCTTATTCATGGCCAAAGTAATTTATGTTACTTAAATGTTGTAGATTTTGTTGCATTACCAAGTGATCAGAGAAGATATGATTCTTTCATCCTAATTGTTGTTAGTTATATTTATCTTAATCTCACCATCAAGCGAGAAACAAGGCATATGTTTAATTCCAAGAAGAGTGCTTGATGTTTCATATTTTTCATTCCTCTACTTGACATTCACAACATCACAAAAGGATATCTAGTAGATGATATTATGGTTGTGGAGGAAGAAGTTGGTGCACAAAGAGTAGTTGATTATTGTGCATATGATTCTAAAAAACACGTAGGTTCCATTGGGTTGAAGAACCAATGTGAAATAGGATAAATTGAGGAAGCGAGTCCTTCACAAAGTATCGAGTGACTTGAACAACTTAGAAGTTCCATGGGAACTACACTTAGAACCTGAACATAGTATAAGACTCATGAAGCCACGTTCTTATCTGGTCATTGACTTTTTGAAGTAGGCCATACATGGTTCTCAAAGATAAAGTAAGAGTAGAGTCTTTTTTTTATCGGCTTGATTTCTATTGTGTTGTTAGTAGTTGATGTGTGCAAGTTACACCCAAGAACATGTCATCCTAAAGACTAAACTCTCTATACAAGATAGAGAAACAAAGATCATAAGTAAATTTCGTAGAATATCCATGTTGGTGAAGCGATTGGGATATAAGTCCCTTGTTTACAGATCATAAGTTATCAAAGAAATTGAATCCTTGACCATGAAACAACTGCCACAAATTTTAAGAGAGCACATACCTAGCATGGGTAAAGCAACAAAGAGAGGTTGGACGACCTAAGGGCCATCAATTCCCAACTCCAAGAAGAGAAACATAACTTGAAACAACAAGTCCATATGTTTAACAAGAGGATGGAAGAGATGGAAAAGAACCTTGAGAGCTCGATAAGACTATCACAATTGATATAGAAGTGATTTTATGAACACCAAGACTTCCTGACCGCAATTATGGTGGATTAGGACAAGAGCAGAGTTCATCCTATAGACTTGGGAGAGAAAGTCATCCAAATGGATAGCTAGCAAGAGGAAATTTTCACTCAGATGATGGCTCAACTAAAATGAGAGTTGGAAACAAAGGAAGAAGCATTGACAAAGCTACAAACACTTGTCCAAGAGCCAACACCATGACCGAGACAACTTTGGTAAGCTCACATTCCTTTGATTTTTCGCAAGAGAATTATGGTGAATTTGAAAAGCATACTAAAGCACTAGATCAAAATTATTAAATAAAATGGGCTATGATGAACAAGGGATAGGAAAGAAAAGACAATCCATCCTAATCCCCATTGTAGCTACACCCAGGGTCAAGCATGAAGTCCTAGGTTTTAAAGGCAGAGGAGAAAATACCATAACCATGAAGGTGAAAGACATGACAAACTTGGCCTACTCATTAGAAGAAAAAATAGTAGTGCATGAAGGTGGAAACCCACTACTTGTTACGGGGAATAAATCTCTATGGTTTGGGGTAGGACCACAACAGACATAACGACACTAAGAAATCAACTCAAATCTCAAATATGCTAGATAAATGGAAATTCCAAAAAAATAAAGGCTAGAAGCCTACCTTTTCCATACATTCGTAGGAGACTATTGTTGAGCTCACAATCCAATGCTTGATACCTACAACTTGTCCTCAACATCCAAGATACATATGTATATGGAAAATGTATGAAATATCAACATATAAACTAGCATAATCCATCAACATGTATAGCAAATTTACCCATGGAAAATAATATAAACCTTTGCAACATATAATTGGACGAGAAAAGAGTATTTATATTAATATAATCAGTAGAAGTACATAGGTGAAAACCTTCTGTATCAACAACTCGTCAAAACCGAGAAACTAAGTCTCTCCACCTTGGCGTTCACCACTTCAATGCTCCACAAGGAAAGCTCACAAGTTCTAGGAGTAATTTCCCTCCTTCATATGATAGGGAGAGCTTGGGGGATGAACATAAGGAGAGTTCATACTTAAAGGACTAAGGGATGCATACTCAAGGATGTAACATGGGGAAACAATTCTCCATAGTGTACTTGCTCTCAACTTTTCTCTTCTTCAAGTCTTGTATAT
This sequence comes from Picea mariana, assembly GCA_032191745.1. Classification (NCBI taxonomy): domain Eukaryota; kingdom Viridiplantae; phylum Streptophyta; class Pinopsida; order Pinales; family Pinaceae; genus Picea; species Picea mariana. Next base: position 90,945 of record JASDQU010013025.1, on the reverse strand, counting down.
GGCTCAATTTATATCCTTCAAAGGGAATTGAATGGTCAAATCATAGTGTTTCCAGTGTATGAAAGGCCAAGGATCATGAATCATGTGACTTGGCATGGAAAATCCAAAATATTTTTAATTTTGAGCACAAAACCCGATGTACGTAGGTTGTAATGGAGCAACCTGCATATATGCATGTTGTATAACTGTAGCCCGCGTATATGTACGGAAATTTGAATTTTTGACTTTTGACTGAGCAAGATGGGGAAACTAAGTCTCAAGAGGGAAAGGGTAGGCCACCAAAGCATGATGTATAGAGTATGGATTTTTTTTTTTATAACAGATACCCCCTAATGTGTGAGTTCAGAGGAGCAATCACGATGGCCAAAATACATTACAATTACCAGAACTAGAGTAGTGAGGACCAAACTAGAGGAACTAGTCACCTGTCAGAATATTACAATACATATTGATTGTGTACACATGGATGCCAATTTGAAATACATTGCAGATCTAGGTGCATATATAGAAGATAATTTTTCATGGCCATGAAGAGGAAATACAAATAATACATATTCCATAAGTGGTCATAGCCATGAACAAAACACAATGGAGTCCAGTCTCAAAATCAATTGATGATATCTAGATACAATGAAGTACAATATGATCTTCCATGATAACTGAAGTCATATAGGACTGGTGCGATAAAATACGACAACAAGTATGAGGTTTTTCTACTGTGAGTTTGAGGTCTTCTACACTAATTGTCAATGGTGCAAGTCTACATCATGTGAATAAAGTAGTTGAAGTCGAACACAATGACACTTTGTTTGATTACCATTCATTGAGGTATACCGTTAACAAACGTGAGACAACCCATCGATGATGAAAGTAGGCATCAAGGCACTGAGTACATTCAACAAGTGTGAATAAAGGTGTTGAGGTCGAACACTTGAAGAATCCATCTAGCAAGTGACGCTAATGTATTCCAAACTGTTGATTATGAGAGAACTTGCCACTGATGACTACAAGCATCTAGGTACTCTTATGACTCTAGATCTTGATTCTACAATAGATGAGTTGAATTCGATGAAATGAGATCTTTTTAAAGAAGGGAATTAAGGTATCCCTCATCATCCAATGCGAGGTACAAGGCAACACTTGATGATTACGAAGAACATGGACGAACATGATTTGCACGAACCAATGACCATGTGTGTCTCTTGTGTGCACCGGATGTAAGTAGTACACGAAAGAGACCCTTTGAATAGTAGTCATTAATGAAAACTACTGACAAAGAAGAGGAAACCACCAATACGGTCTAATGGAATCCAAGACACTACATGAATCACAATGTGTGAATAGATTTTTAATCGTTGAACACAAGGGAAACCACCTAGTCATCGAAAAATGAAGAGATGTCATCTGCTTGGTTCAAGGTCACCTACCAATGATGAAAGTAGGCCCAGGGTGTAAGGTAGGACAACAACTTCATGTGATTCTGAGATGCACTTATAAAGGGATGGCTAGCTTGCAAAGTCAATAATTCTGAGGAATGGCCAACTGTTAGAGAGTTGTTTTCCACCTAATCATAAGGTCATTATTTTAACCCTTAAAACCTACCACTTCTTCTCTGAGTTTCCAGCCAAATTCCAACTCGGACACCTTTTTCCTTCAATGAGGGTGCGACCAAGACTAGAAGCTCCTATTTTTGGATTTGGTTTCGATGGATGAGACTTCCCACTGATTTATCAGATTTTACTTTAGAGAATCCTTCCATTATGAGATCAAGAATATTATCCTAACAAATATATGGCCTTATCCCTAAAGCCCTATAAAAACCAAGCCATTTCCCATGGGAAGAGAGGAGGAAAGAGATAGCAAAGTTACTCTAGTAATTTCGTTGCAAGACTTGGGAAAGGAGCTTGGAAGGAGGCCATCTCCTTAGACTACATCTGTAAGTTGTAATATTGCTTCTTTGATTAATAGAAGACATACTGAATGTTTCCCTCTATCTAATTGTTCATATAAGTTTATGTATTCATTGGTAGAGAATTAGTATAATTATGTGTTATGATATACTATTAGATATGTTCTCAATCCATGCATGATTGCTTTGATATTTGGGAGGTTTTGATATTCTTTGGTTGTTTTCATGTATGAATCATATCTAGGAACATCCTTAGTTTATGTCTCTATTACTTTCTTAGGAATTGGTAGAACCTAAGGGAGCTCATCTCCGACAGGGTGGAAAATCCCTACAACAGATTGGCGACCATACTGGGGAAATATTGTATCCATGTATTAATCCCCTTAGATTGTTGAATTTATGAATCTTATTTCTAGATATATCTTCCCTTTTAAGTTCTCTTGTTCCATCCTAATCATTGTCTCACTCTTTTCCGAGTCTAGTTGAAGAAACCCATATCCCAGATATGTCAGATCTCGTCCAGATCCACCCTTTTTTGTTTCCTAGGTTTGGTCACCCTTTCCCTATGTAAACAGAGCGACCAACCTCCTTTGGTCACCCTATTTTATATCTAAGGGAGCAACCAACCTCCTATGATTGCACTTTTTCTCTACACCTTTTTGGAGTCGAGTCCTTTGAACATCCCCAGTTTCACTACAACACCCTTGAGTAAAACAATAGCCATAAAATCAAGCGCTTAATAAAAATGATCTAGCAACTTTTCTTTTGAGGGCCTATACATCAACAATAGATCAGGATAGAGATTTGGGATAGGCTCTAAGGTGAACTCTCCAAAGAAACTAAAATCAACTTAGAATATTGTGATAGGGAGAAAAAATCCAATTGTCATATAAGCATAATCGGGATCCCCCTCTCACATAGAGGATAAACACGAGGTCACATGAGGGTGAGAAACAAATATTACCCCTCCGAGGCTTAACCAAATGTAGTGGAATGTTATTATATTGGGTGTTCTTCTTGAGAATCGACTGTTTTCATTTGGTCTCATAACTTCGTGAATCTGGAATTTGCTCAAGGTTCTCTGGAGATTTTTCTAGTCCTCTTGAATAATTTCAGACTTGATATCCTGCCCATAATTTTGTACTCAACTGTTGACTGTACCCACCCGGAGGCTGAATATGATTCGGTAACCCTAGTGGCCATAATATTTAGGTTCTTTACACAAGGTGATGGTGAAGGGGAGTCTTCATTGTACCTAGGTGAGACGTTGGTCAAACTCACTCGGTCTCCTTGGAGGGTCATCCACGGTACTCGTCGTAAGGGGGCTTGCACCAGGGCATAATTCCATTAAGAAGATCGCCAATGTAACTGATCCACCCTCTCATCCGAACCCCTTCTCATGTGTCTCCACGATGTTGGATTTCATCACCAAATAGTACGTTCATTGTGAGAAGTTATTGGATTGTTTGGTTTGCTTCCTACATTTTCTAGCGCATGTTGTTTGTTTTCTTAGTGTACCTTAGGGTTGATTCTGGATCTATGGCATCGAACCATGTGTACACCAATGAAGGAATCCTTTTTCCAGGGATGTCATTTGCTTCTCCTTCTGTGGGACATGTTGGTCCACCTTACATAACAACTTTGACTCTTCCTGGTCTCACGATTAGGTTACCAGTTTGGTTTTTTTCCACTCCGGTGAATGTAAATTCTCCTACTTATTCATATGTAAACACTCCACCCCAAGATCATCAACCTCATTTCTATCCTCCACCTTCTTCATCTGTATGGTCTTCTTCCCATTCTTCCTCTTCACCTACTGAAATCTCTACAACGAGTAACCAGGTGGACAAGAAGAAGAAGAAACAAAATATTAAGAAGAAGAAAACTAAGAAAGAGGAAAAGATTCCAACCACTACTGGACATGTTGGAAGCGATCAACTAGCCTTTTGGAATCATGTTGGGAGTGTTGATGGTGTCTTCAAATCTAAAAATAGAAAGCCCAAATTCCCTTACAGGCTTTGCAAGGGTGATCACCTTCTCAAGGAATGCCTAGTATTCCCAAGGTCGTAGAAGTGTGGTCTCAAGTTTCTTCTCAATCCATGTGATCAGTTGTTGTAGGTCATGCTGGGGACGACCCATCGACTAGTAATCAGGTTGGAAATAAGAAGGGTAAAGTCAAATTTCCTTGCTTGTTATGTAAGGAAATTCACTGCACCTACATTTGTCCCCACATGGATGAAGCTTCATATCTGTTTAAAAATATTGTTGATGTTTAGCAACAACTTCCAACAGGTTACTATAAACTCTTTCACAACCCGCCATTACTTGATGAACTGGTCAATCTGATTTCATCCTCGGTTAGTCTGGTTGATCAAGTGGTCAATTTGGTTTCATCCTCAGTTGACCTAGTTGATAAAGTGTTCAATCTAATTCCATCATCGGTTGATCCCACTCTTCCATCGAAGAATGAAACCCTAGTGATCGATATGAGTCCCTCCTTAGTTGATCCAAATCCCTCCTCGATCGATATGGTACATCAAGTGGTCAATTTTATATCCCCATAAGTCAATCCCACTCCTCCTTTGAAGAGTGAGGATGTCACTCATGTGTTTCTTATCACTGTGGATTCCTCTAGACAAGGAGGGATTCCTACCATTCCAATGACACCCCCTCCAAGCAATACAATTACCATTGATTGGAATGATCTAATAGAACCTCGTATCCTTTCTTACGTGCCTTTTCAAATCATTTTCCAGGTTTTTGGTAGGAATATTCCTAACACTATAATATACGAAGGAGATTTTGTTAAGATCCCATCCTCGAATGCTTGGAAAGCTCTTGGCTCACCTCAACTTGCATCGGTGACTCAAAATCTATTAGATTTTAACAGAAGGGTTAGTCAAGCTTTAGGGATCCTTCCTCAGTTTTATGTTAATTTGGGGGGGAAATGCTCTACATTGATGTGATGGTAGTCCACGACCCCTTGGACTTTAATTTAATCCTCAAGCAAGACTATGTTTATGCCATGAAATATTTTGTGTCCACACTCTTTCGAGTGATGTGTTTCCCTCACAATGGAAACATAATGACCATATACCAACTTTCATTCATTGACCCTCATATGATGGACAACCATCTGAATTCCCTAAATGGTCCTTATATGTCAGAGTCATCTGCCCTGCCGCAGGTCAATTATGTGGAAACCTATCCCATGCATTCAGATTCGAATGAGAAGGAATCTCTCCCTTATTATGACTTATATCCGATAGTTGACATGGTGATATTTTCTTTCAGGATTTTAGTGCCTGCTCTCCCTACCCCTATCTCCCCCCTCGACCTGTATTCCTTCCAAAGTGTTGTTCTTCCATCTAGCGAAGATCTCTTGGAAACCGTGATCGAGGTTTGTCCCTTGACATGTATTCCTTCCGGAGCATTATCCTCTTGGAATCCATGATCAAGATAATATCTATGAGCATAGTTATTTCCCTGTGTCAATCTCGTTAAAAAATGAAACAACTAGTAACGAGCATGGTTCCCATTTCTTTGTCAAGATCGTTAAAAAATGAAACAAAGGTTTGGGGATCCAACCTAGCAAAGTGCATAGTTTATTTTCGATTTCAAGCTCATTAAAAAATGAAATTTATTTCCAAGCATAGTTATTTTCCTATGTCAAGCTCATTAAAAAATGATACAGACCCTTATGAGCATATTTCTTTTCATGTCTCAAGCTCGTTAAAAAATGAAATAGTTGCCTCTCTCATTGAGTCGAGTCTTTCATAAGAAATCGTAATTGAACCTTCATTTCATATGCTTATGAAAATTGATCCTCTTTCTTCCTCTGGTGAACATTTTCCTATTAGTAGCCAAAAATCTAATTTGGCATAGAAATTGGCGATGGGAGAAGAGTTGGCAGATGAAATGAAGCTTGGGTGGCATGTCTCCAACCTTTGATAATCAATATGGAGTTAATTTGCTAGCTTCTCAAGCTGGGGGAAAAGTACCAACCACCCACCTTTGGAATTTACATTGGGAAGTGTCGAGCACAATTAATTTTTGGTTTTAAGCTCATTAAAACAATGAAACCAGTTATGAGCATAGTTTTCTTAGTTTCAAGCTCACAAAAAAATGAAACTTACCCAAGCATAGTTTTACTTTGTTTCAAGCTTGTGTAAAAATGAAACCAATCTTGAGCTTAGTCTTTGTTCTTTCTTCTGCTCATAAATACATGAGAATAGGTTACTGAGATTAGTCTTTGTTCTTTCTCATTCTTAAAAATACATGAGAATAGGTTACCGAGTATACTTTTATCTCTTTTTCAGACTCGTAAAAGCTATATGAAAAAGGAACTCTTTGGAGTCTCCTTAAACTCTTTTCAGAATCTCTAAATATGAAAATATTGTCGAGTGAGCTTGTTTCCTTTCACACTCATTAAAAGGTTAGAAAGGGCGTCTTTAAAGTGACAGTTTACCCATTTTTTGGCCTCGTTTGACTAATTATGAAAAAGGAATACTCTAGTCAAGCATGATTAGAAGAGTTCTCCTAGGTATTGTTTTATACTTTTTCGGGCCCTAGAGACTAATTTTACGAAAAATTTCATTATGGATTCTTCTTTACAACCTTTTCAAACTCTCTAAACATGAAAAGACCATCAAGTTTACCTTCTTTGGACTCGTTAAAATTTACATCGAAGGACCCACACATGGGACTGAACCCCTCCTTCTTCAATTTCGTTAAAAATATGTCTAGGGACTCATCGCTAGATGAGATATATCAATTATTTGTTATCCTCCTCAAGCTTGCAAAACTAGAAATTGGTACTCGTCAATCATGGTGGGGAATTTTTAGAGGATTTTTCATTCTTGTTATCTTCATTATCTGGAAGTGATTACTACTTTGAATCACCCTTAAACAATGCACATGTTCTATCGTCATATATAACAGTCGGGTAATTCATTCTCTCTCATTGACCACCATTTCCATCGTGTGTCACATTCCCCTGATAGGTCCATGAAAAATGTTATGGTATTCATCTGAGTTAATGTTTTCAAGTCAAGTTATGTCATGCATACTTGTTCAAGGGAGGATTACCTGCGTCATCCACTTGAAGTTCCTTTCAATCTATTTATCCCGACTAGCCCTATGTCAGTTATGCTCCATTATTATGATTTCCACAGAATCTATCTTTACATGTTTCGTGTCGATTGATGCGGGATGCGTCAAGGCCCTCCTTTGACTGATTTCACCCTGTCGAATCAAGCTCATTATCGAGTATTGAAAGCTAGAAACCAATCAATACCCTGGGATTTGCAAACATTAGTGGCAGGCCTCCTTGCATTTTAACATCAACTCCTTTATTCACACTTTGTAGATTGTAATAGGTATCTTAGGTTCCATCATTATCATCGGTGGACTCCCTCACGTCTGTTAACGATATACATTAATGATCAGTAATCAGACGGTTTATACCATGCTATACTTCAACTCATTTATTCTCGTGCTGTAGATTCATACCATTTGGATCAAGGACGAAGACCTTGGGATAAGATCACACTTCTGTTAGATGATATTCTCTCCCAAGATACGATGGAGAATATTCATGAGCACTTCACATATTAATTAATTATTGAGTCACCTCACTAATTTGTATGATGTAGCATAGATCCATATTTTTACTTAGTCGTGGCTACGATTTCACTTGCGTTCTACATGGATCCACAATGTATACTTTCATGGCCATGATCAAGTCATGATTGGTTCTTGATGGATCCACGGTGTATTATGTTGTGGCCATCATCCCCTCACTTGTGTCATGCATGGATCCACAATGTATTTATGGCAGCTATGCTCTTGTCTTTCTTACCAAGCATGGGTATTCCTGCCTTGGGGATCTTTTTCTACAAGACTGGTGATGCTCTTCTCCAAGATTATTTTCCCAAAGCTATGTGACTTGATTTATAAAGTGTTTCAGCCATCAAAAACATCTTTTGACCTCACACTTTAGAGGGCATCTGTTATAGATTTATTTTCCACCTAATCATTAGGTCATTATCACCTAAAGATCACCTAATCACTAGGTCATTATCCCCTAGAAGCCCCTTATTTTAACCCTTAAAACCTACCACTTCTTCCCTGAGTTTCCAACCAAATTCCAACTCGGTCACCTTTTTCCTTCATTGAGGGTGCAACCAAAATGGATGGTCACTCCTTTTGGCCCACCAAGGAGTGACCGGTTTCTATGTCTATGTGTCTAGGGAGCGACCAAGACTAGAATCTCCTATTTTTGGATTTGGTTTCGATGGATGAGACTTCTCACTAGTTTCTCAGGGTTTACTCTTGAGAATCCTTCCATTATGAGCTCAAGAATATTATCCTAGTAACTATATGGCCTTATCCCTAAATCCCTATAAAAACAACTTCATTTCCCATGGGAAGAGAGGAGGAAAGAGATAACAAAGTTACTTTGGTGATTTCATTGCAAGACTTGGGCAAGGAGCTTGGAAGGAGACCATCTCTTCATATGTAAGTTGTAATATTGTTTCTTTGATTAATAGAAGACATACTGGATGTTTCCCTCTATCTAATTGTTTATATAATTTTATGTATTCATTGGTAGAGAATTAGTATAACTATGTGTTATGATATACTATTATATATGTTGTCAATCCATGCATGATTGCTTTGATCTTCGGGAGGTTTTCATCTTCTTTGGTTGTTTTCATGTATGAATTATATCTAGGAACATCCTTAGTTTATGTCTCTATTCCTGTCTTAGGCACCATAGAACCTAAGGAAGATTACCTCTTGCAGGGTACAAAATCCCTACAACATCGACATAGGTTTAAACTTCCTTTGAACAAGAGAATGAGACAGATGGATAACTCAGGCAACATAGAATCAAGACTAGACATTGATAAAATTGTGACGCAAGAGGCATAAACAAACTCTCCATAGGGATCGAAAGAATAACTAGTTGGAGGAGTAATCTCTCAGTAGTGAGTTCAGCTTCGTACGGCCATACTAAACCCAAAAATTTGATGAATGGACTCAAAAATTTGTGCTCTATTCAAAGGCGACACGACTGCTGCTGATAGAAGATAATACTCTCTTCTCACCTTTCTTTTTTTGTTTTTTGATTTTTTTTGTTGTTGTCTTTTTCATGTTATTAAAACCTGAAAAAGAGGTAAAATAATGCAATGATACAAGAGAGTAAACAAGTGTTGAGAACAAGCAAACTAGTTCCATGCAATGGAACATACCTATGCTCAATGTACGGTAACACGTGCAGGATATGGACACTCGGGGGGATGCTTCCTCTTAGGGTATGGGGTGTCAAGTTGCAAAGGATATATGAAATGCATTTCTTTGTGAATGCTGAGAAATGTTGGGCCAATGGGCTTATAACAAGGAAGCGAGAGTCAACATTAGGCTCAACACTGCAAGTATGATAATGAAATCCAATTACAACTCGACATTTGCAGGAGTCTCATGGGTAATAGCCAGAATAGCAAATTGAGGAGAAATATGAGGTTTCAACACAATGTCATAGTGAGACTATAAATGACTCCCATACCTATGGAGTAACTTTTGCATGGGCACGAAATGGAAAAAATGTTTCTAAATAGGGCACCCATATTTGGTAAGCCTCTACCACTTAATAACAACACTTCTAGTAACAACGAGGAGGTTTCGTGTCGCTAAAAAATGGGTGCATACCTAGGGTATATGAATTGTGGTCATAGGACGATGCAAAAATGAAAAGCGAGGTGAAAACCTATCCTATATTTCAGTGACAATATATACCTGCCAGAGGCACAAACGGGCTAAGGAATGATGAAAATCCATCATAACACGAAAAAATCGCTTCAAACCAGGTCTTACACTGCATAATTAGTCCATATGTTTTCAAAAATAAAAAATAGAGGTTGTTTGTGAATCCTAAGAACACCAATGATTCCATTGACATCTTCCAACCAAGGGGAAACTTAATAAGAAAACCGACGATACAAAAGAACAAAAAGAAAATGTATACACTAAAGTACAATAATATACAAATCTCATGCTTAAGCTAGAGGGCTCAAGAATAATACTTTTTGAGATAGAGCCCATTTGTGGGCTCTTTCAACATGTTCCCTTCATAATCCTCCAACTCATAGGATCCTTTTTCAAGGACATGTATCATGGTATAAGGAACGTGCCACATGGGATTGAATTTTCCCGCCACCAGTAGTTCTTTAGCTTGGTCATAAAGAAGGATTAATTCACCCTCAACATACTGCGGGGGATGAATAGATTTATCATACTAGACCTTAACACGTCGCTTATTAACCTCGATGGCTAGAGCGACATCTCGATGCTACTCATTGAGTTTCTCTAGGTGTACAAAGCATTCTTTGAGATTGGTCATGTTAGGTAGGAGCTCAACTGCTAAATTAAGAGAAGGAATCATGCATCCAATGGGGAGAACTGACTGCATGTTGTGAACCAATTGGAACAGTGAAAAACTAGTGGAAGTATTTACTGCAATTCGATATGCCCATAGAGTAAGGTATAGCATCACATGCCAGTTAGATTTACTTTGCCTGACATTTTTTTGCAAAATGGCTTTCAAAGATTTATTCACAACCTCTACTTGGCCATTTTCCTGGGGATAATATGACGATGAATGATCTTACTTGAACCCCAATTTTGATGCCAACTCTATCATCGTCTTGTTCCGAAAGTGACTGTCATGGTCAGTAACAATATCCTTCAGAATTCCAAACTGATCTATGATTTGATTGAATACAAAGTGTGTTGCAGTCTCACCATCATATTTAATTGTAGGCATGGCCTCAACCCACTTGGTAAAATAGTCCATGACCATGATAATATGATGGTGTCCCCCAACCGATGCTGGGATGAAATCCATGAAATCCACCCCCCACTTGGTGAAGGGACCAATGATAATTATTGGGTGAATAGGGGCAATGTGCGAGCACATATTATGAGTGAACACTTGGCAAGGGTGACATTTATTGGCCGCTTCTATGCAAGATTTAAAAATCGACGGCCAAAAATAACCAACTCGCAATATTTTTGAGTTATCGTAAGCCCATATAACTAACCATCACACGCCCCACTGTGACATTCATTGAGTATGGCTTCAACATCTTCGTGAGTCAAACAACGTTGCATAGTAGAATCCACCCATCAATGATACAAAGTGTCACCAATAATGAGGCAGTTTTTGGATTGATGGTGTACACGTCATCGGTTGTCCCTCGAAAGATGTCGGGGAAGCTTCAGAGTTTGAATATATATCAGAATGTCCCCATACGTCTGAAGATGAGATAAGGAAAATGTGCTCATTATCAAATGAGTCATTGAAAATGGTATCCTCATCCTGCCTAGGGAAGTTGGCCATTAATTTCGCAAAGACTAGCAATTTCTTAGATTTTGCGGATAAAAAATCAAGATCAAACTCCTGCAAAATCACAATCCATTTATTTTACTTCGGTGACCATGGTAGTCTTTTGAAGTAAGATATAATGGTGCAATATTTGAACCACATGCACGAATGCTAAGGCTATCTTTTCCACGTGATAGTACTTAGGTTTATGATTGATTATATTTCAACTAAGATAATATATAACATGCTCATGGAGATCATCATCGTCCTGAATGAGAACCTTACCAACCATCCCTTTGGAAGCGGTTGTATAAAGCAGGAAATCTCTACTATAGTCTGGAGGACTCAACAAAGGTTTCGACACTGGGGATTTCTTAAGGGAATCAAAGGACTCTTAAGCTTAATCATCCCATATAAACAAAGTATCCTTTTTCAAGAGATGCATAAAACCATTCATGATTTTGGCATAGTTAGCTATAAAGCGACACAGGAAGTTAGATTTCCCCTGTAAACCCTGAAGCTGATGAATATTATGCAAAGGAGGCAACTGAAGCATTGCCTCTACCTTCATTGGGTCCACCATGATCCCTTGCTTGGAAACTATAAATCCCAAAAGGCAACCTCACTTGATGTAGAAGAGGCATTTATGAGGGTTTAATCGAATACGATAATGATGAAATCTTTCAAACATTATTCTAAGATGAACTAGATGATCAACCCTCTTGTGAGAGTGAGCAGAGAGCTCACCTATATAAGCCTCGACTATGTGTTTGAGGTCATGTAATGCAAAGGTCATAGCTCGTTGAAAAGTCGCTCCGACGTTTTTAAGGCCGAAAGACATTTTCCAGTATGCAAAATTACCCCAAGGACAAATCAACACCGTATAATGTTGATCCTTGGGTTTAGTTTGAATCTTATTATAGCCTAAAATTCCATCCATAAAAGAAAATATTTCACTCCCTACACACTCATCAATAATCTGATCAATAAATGGCGTAGGGAAATTATTTTTCGAACATGCTTTATTCAGATCCATGAAATACATACACACATGTATGGTTCCTTGCTTCTTATCCATAGGAACAAGATTTGATGCCCATTCAGTCAAGGGAACTGGGTAGATGAAGCTATCATTAAGTAACTTCTTCACCTTTGCCTTAATGGCAGGGGCCTTTCTGGGATTCATAGCTCTAAGTCGTTGTTGACCTGGATTAGCATTCAAATTAGTCTTAATTTCATGTTCAACAATACTAGGGTATATCCCTGGAATTTCTTCATATGACCAAGCAAACACGTCTCATAATTCTTTAAAAGATCAATGTAAATCTGAATTTTTTAAGGCGAGCAATTTGCATCGATATAAACGTGTTGAACCTTTCCATGGGTTCAACAAATGTTGATCCCAATGGTAGGAGATATATTCACCATGTTCCCTTCAACATATATGCCATGCTTATCCAACAAAACCATGGTGTGACCAACAATCTCACTCATGGAGGACCTGAACTCATCTTGTTCGATCCTCTCAAACTATTGGAGAAAATAAGATAAGTGGTGAAGGTCCTCCTAAGGCCTTTCAGGACCAATCATGGCCTCTAAGATTGCTTCGTCAAAAGGACAAGTATCGTCAAGGAAATCATTTGAACTAGACAATTTTATGGACCATATCGGGTCTAGGAAAGGATCCACCTCTTCCATCTATGAAGAGGGAGGATCTGGGTCTACAATGGCTTCCTGGATAGCATGATATGCAATCTAGATTGCAGACAATGACATTTCCATTCCAATGTGCGAGTGACCTTCATATGAGGAATTTTGAGAAGGCAGAGTCCATGGGTCATCAAAATATGAAGTATGGAATGAGACAGGCTTCAATGACGACGAGGATTCATCGGAAATGACATTAATATACGATCTTGGTGCCAAGAAATAAAAGGTTCCCATCAAGGAAGGATACATTCCAACATCAAATTTCTTAGTTGCCTTATGATAATTCTTGACAATGAGGACCGAGGGTCCCATCGATGTAGAGGAACTGGAGCGTGAGAAAGATAACTAGTCGATCATCACAACTTTCCCTTCATGAGGAAAGCATAAAACACGAAACACTGACGACATGATAGATGTCATAGCATAAGTCCAATTACACCCTAGTAAAAAATTGTAGTCAAGGGGTACATCAACCACCTCGACCTCGACCACCACAATTTTATGCCTAATTGGACCTGAAGAGAAGGGAGGATACCAAGGGATATGAACAAATTCCCATCAAGCGCAATTGGCATGGTCATACACTGAGAAACCTGGGGAGATTCAATGACTTTTAAACAATATAGAGACATCACAAATGTCGAAGCACCTTCATCGATGACAATATGCTTAATAGTTATATTCATACATTCCACATAGGTTTGAAAAGCCACATGGTAAGGTAAGCGAGGATGGGCATCTATGGCATCGAACTTGATAACTTTCGAGCCACTTGAGTTGAGAGCCCCCAACGCAGATAACAAGGCATTCCTCTGTGTTGGGCACGTCTAGAGTACCTATAAAACCGACATTGCACATGGCGTTTGGCCCAAATATTTAACAATCGAGTAATTTTGGGTGGCTTTGGCACTAGAATTATGAGTAGAGCGCTTAAGAACTCCTTTGAGAATGCAAGGCATATGGTCATGCTTATCGATCTGCAAAGGTGTTTCTAGAGGGGGAGGCTCTTTACCCAAAGTAGGTTGCGGAGGAGCATAATCACGAGTCCTAGTGGCTACTTTAATCTCAGATCTCACCATATTTACACATTGATGGACACCATCATGTACCTAGGGATTTTGACCTCCACCCGACCGATTTTCGGTGTTTGAGCTTCCTGAGGTCATATTTTGATTATGCGGAAATGGATTAGTTAACACATCAGGTTGTTGCACTATAAGCCTCAAGGATTCCTCTATCTTAGGGAATAAATGTGTAAGGTGATCTTATTTACACCAATCACATGGAAACTTCACCTTCTTCTTTTCCTTCTTTCTCTCGCTAGCATTGTTACCAAACTTGTCATTATTTTGATTCTCCTTGTTTTTGTTCTTGTTCTAGTTGTTATTATTCCCACACTTACGATTATTATTTCCGCCTTTCATCTTATTCCCATCGGGATTCTGGTTACCCTTCGGGTTCGTCGACTGCACATAATGTACTTTCGACGACTAGGTGGGAGGATACGAAGTCGTAGCTTGTCCCATTGTAGACTAGTTGAGAGACAAATTTTTCATCTGATTCGTCACATGGTTTATAGACTTGGAATTTTGTAAGCCTATAATTCCATCGGCATGGGGCCCATGATTTTTTCTCGGATCATTACTCAACCATGGTGCGTCAAGAATAATTTCATAGAGTATCCTAGATTGAACTATATAAGATCTAATTGTTGGGATTTAAATATGGCCTCTTCCTCATTCGTTACCCGAGATGTAAAAACATCCTTCAAAATATATGGAAATAGGGACTTAAGGAACCACTCCAATATAAACTCTAGAGGAATGTTATCTTTAATCAACCGATTTCTTCTACGCCACTCTTTAATGTGATCCGATATGTGGGTGTCTTTTCCATGAAAGAAATTTGATAAAATCTCGGTACCAGTGTCGTAACGAACCGGTAGTTGAAAGTGGTTGAGAAAAACTAAGGCCAACTCGTGGAAATTTTGGTATGTGCCCCCTGATAACTCAATGTACCATTTCGCAGCAACCCCCATAAGGGTGCATTGAAAGAGTCTCAAACAAATCGAGTTATCATTAAGAGAGTTCGACAAGCACCATAAGTGAAAAGTAGTAACATGATCGCCTGGATCCTCGCCACTCTTACCCTCAAATTTTGGAATGTCTGATGGAAGCTTGGTAGGAACTAGGGGCCATGTCAGACCATGACACACGGGGTCGTTCATTAATCTCAACATATTTAGAAAATTCAGCATGGCCAGAAAAGGGAACCTTGGTTGCAGTGTCTAAGACCATGCTCCTAGGAAATATTGACTTTGAGAGACTGCAAGTTGAGGAGGGTTCTGGTAGACACCATGGCCCTTCTCGATAGGATAATATCCCCCTACTAACTAATTCATGAAAGGGTGTAAAGGAATCATCATTCATGGGACAACTTGCGAGGGAAAAGTGATATGATACGGATTACCCATGTGAGGATATACATTTCCTCATGACGAAGAAACTCCATACGAGGGGTTTCCCATGTTATAAAATTGATTCCCCCCCCCCCTCCCCCGATGTAATACCATAGGTTAGAGGAGGATTTTCCATAAGAAAATAATTTGTGGGAACATGCATTTTGGATGACGAAGAGACAAACGAGATATATGAAGTAGAAACACCACCCATTTTCCCATTCTATCCTTGAAAATTATAACTAGGATTGGGTCCTAACATAGGAAATGGTTGAGGGATATGCCCCCCAACAAACAGGAAAGGATTAAAAGGAGGGGATGTACCCCCTGACCCAAAACTAGCATTGACATTAGAAGCCATAATGGAGGACATGTGCTAAGTCATATTTGACATACCAAAAGAAAAAGGATTAGAGGCCAAAGGCATCGAATGAGCACTATAACTAGGCATCCCCATCAAAAAGGTTCTAGGGGGAATGGATATAGATGATCACGAATTCATACCACTCGAAAATATAAAAGGATTTGTCCCCATGGACTGATATGAGCTCATGGAATGGGTAGTGCTAACTGAGGGAGTCCTTGAAATCCAAGTAACCAAATGATGAGAGAGTCACAGGGACTCCACTAACCATAACAGAGGTTGGAGTCGAATCAATACTCATATATGAATCAATACTCATGATGGAATGATCATGAGCCTGAGTGACGAATATGTACATATCACATTTATTAATTATATGCCTTTTAGGAGGTGGTTTCAGTATCAGACCAAATTGTGGTAATTGATTCAAGAGTCGATGAGACTAGCGAGGAGGGTGGTCTCGCTCCATGATGACTCAAAACTAGTGATGCAATGAAAAATCCCAAGGCCAACTAATATACAAAGAGAACACTCCTAAATAAAACTAGAATACAATGCACGCAAATAAGAGAGCGTGGTTGAAAAGGGGCCTCCCGAACTAAAGAAGGTATGTCTCTCCCAGGAAAGGATTGAGACTCTCGAACAATATAGCAGAGGTAACGTAATAAATTATAAGGATCGTCGTGGGCTTCACAATGCAATTGGTGAGACCCCTTCAAAGAGAATATCCTCCATAAAGTATGTGTGATGTATGATCCCTATCTGACTCAGGATACCCACAAAATAACCCTTGCAAGCAACCTGTGTGGATACCTAGGATAGGAAACTAAGGCCACCATGGTATAAACAATACTCGGGTGAACATTCGTAGGTCAAGTCCACCATATGGGTAGGGTATCTAAGCCTAAATCTCAAGAAGCACCAACCTACCCCAAGAACCCCCAATATACGAATAGAACCCCAGAAATATCTCTGACGTTGGGAGGGTATTGGAGGGATATCTCTGCAACCAATTTCACGTGACCTCGTGCTTAACTCCGGTTTTAGTGGAGACTCCCAATAACACCAATTATATAATGTATTTCACCACTCCTTGGACAGACACCTATGTTGAGTTTTGTATCCTTGGAGAAGTTTACTAACAAAATCCTATTGCAAGGTCCTAAATCCTAAACTTGTTTGTGTACCCTAAAAGATAAAACATTTCTAGTCAATTTTAATTATTGAGTGTTAATTTTAGTGGCTTCTTGTTTACTCAAGAGGTATGGTCGTGAAACTAATGGTGTCATGACTCAACATATGAAACAAGCACATGTAAAGACATTGCTAAGTACTAGTCTTGTTTTTCAATATAAATGGTATGCTTCTAAATGCTGAGCACAAGATGCAATCTCTTTCAATTTCAATGACAATGCAATCTTTCCTAAAATGCCAAGAGTAATGCAATCTAGAAAAAAGTGAAAATGCTTCAAATGAAATGATTTTTTTTTGTATTTTCAATTTAGGAAAATGAAAATGAAAAAACCATTTTTTTTGTATTTTCAATATAAAGGAATGAAAATGCAAAACTGAACTAATAACCTCTCAGATATACCCTACAACAAGAACATGAAGACAAGCCAAGAAGGACACCAAGAAGGACACCAAGAAGCTACTACTCAGACCTAAATGCAAGGACTAAACATGAGAAAAATAACAAGAAGAAAGTTTTCCAAAAAATCAACAATAACACAACTTCCTATCACTCTGCAAGCACTCAATAAGAGACCTAAGAATAATCAACAACACTTAGAACCCACCCAACAAACACCAAGATAAATCTAAAAGGATTATAAAATATGTACGTGATTATTCTGGGAACATAAGAGCATGTACGCTCCCTAGACACAGACAAACCGTGTATGCCAAGAAAAAAGTTGATTGGGTAAGAATTAATCCAAGCAACTCAAATATACAACAATATATAGGATGTTAAGATGCAGGGGACACATAAACTCAGGCATACAGAGAGAAATAAAAGAGAAAAATCACCAACTAACCCCAAAAAAGGAGAATCCCTAGTGGAGTCACCAATTGTGTTACAAGGAATAAATCTCTATGGTTTTGGGTAGGACCACAACAAACAAAACGACACCAAGAAATCAACTCAAATCTCAAATATGCTAGATAAATGGAAATGCCAACAAAATAAAGGCTAGAAGCCTACCTTTTCCAGACGTTTGTAGGAGACTACCATTGAGCTCACAATCCAATGCTTGATACCTACAACTTGTCCTCAACATCCAAGATACACATTCATATGGAAAATGTATGAAATATCAGCATATAAGCTAGCATAATCCATCAACATGTATAGCAAATTTACCCATGGAAAATAATATAAACCTTTGCAACATATAATTGGACGAGAAAAGAGTATTTATATTAATATAATTAGCAGAAGTACATAGGTGACAATCTTATGTATCATAAACTCGTTGAAACTGAGAAACTAGGTCCCTCCACCTGGACCTTCACCACTTAAATCCTCCACAAGGAAAGCTCACAAGTTCTGGGAGAAATTGGGTTCCTCCTTAACATGATAGGGAGAGCTTGGGGGATGAACATAAGGAGAGTTCAAACTTAAAGGACTAAGGGATGCAGACTCAGGGATGTAAAATGGGGAAACAATTCTCCATAGTGTACTTGCTCACAAACTTTCTCTTCTTCAAGACTTTTAAGACTTGTATATGGCTCAATTTATATCCTTCAAAGGGAATTGAATGGTCCAACATATGAAAGGCCAATGATCATGGATACCATGAATTGGCATGGAAAATACAAATTTTTTTTTTTAATTTTGAGCACAAAACTTGATGTACGTGCGCTGTAATGGAGAAACCTGCATATACACATGTTGTATAACTGTAGCTCATGTATATGTACACAAATTAGAATTTTTGACTTTTGACTGAGAAATATGGGGAAACTGAGTCCATGGAGGGAAAGGGTCTGCCACCAAAGCATGATCCATAGAGTGTGGAAAAAGGTGCTATAACACTACTACCTCAGCCTTCTTGTGGTAGATTGAAGAAGGGAAGTAATGAGGAAAGTCTATAGACTTAATTTGCACTAGCACTTAGAAGAAATGGCAAGAATACCATCCAAAACAAGAAGACAAAGACAAAGAGGTATGTAGCATGCAAGACATCCCTTGTTTTTCATTGTTGGAAGAATACATGCCATAGATCTATTAGTTGTTGGTATGTCAAAGTATGTTTCTTTTATGGGAAGAAAGGTCATCTAGAGGCATCTTGTTGCGAGAAGAAAGACACAGGCCACACACGTCAAAGTGTTTTTAGAGGAGGAATGGAAAGAAGGCTTCCCCAAACCAACAACAAACTTAGAGGCACCTAGAGAAAATAAGGATGTCAAGCATTCCATATAGTAGAACCAAGATTTTTTTCCACCATTGGGAAGCAAAGTGTTGGTGACTTCATCTAGGGCTTCACCCCATAAACCACATAACTAAGAAAATAGTGTGGAGTGTGAAGAATATATAGGATGAAGAGTTCCCTGCATCTCCAACCTAAGGAGAAGACGTTGTCCAAGGAGTTGTAGAAACACAATAGGTTAGTCTCACCAATGAAGAAAGAAATTGTTTGGTGGAAGTAGGAGAGATAAGAGAAGGATCTCAGGCATGGAATTCCATTTATTTCATTGCAAGTTGGTTGAAGAATGACTCTCCAATAGATGAGCCAACTTACCAATGACGAAGAGTCCTACAACTAACATGTAGGGGTATGGAATATGGTCATTCAATTGACATGGCCATAGAGAATTGTTTATGTGTTGGGAAGCAATTGGTCCTAGTATAACAAAGAAACCACATGACCTCTTATGGAATTGTTACCTGGTAGTATGGCTTGTTGGGGTCACATTGAACAAGAATATCATCGTTCAACCTGGTTTCATTGAATTCAAAGATGGACCATATCCAAGTCTTAAAGAGATGGGAATGAATGTTGATTGCAGAGTTCGGATTAAAAGATTGCTCAAAATTGAGAGTTTGTGAGCAAACTCCTACATTACAATAACAACCAAACCAAGAACCATATATAGAGCAAGAGCCAGAGTCAGAACCACAGTCTAGAGAAGTAGACAGAAGGTACATTCATCCAAATTGGTTTCCTTCAAGCTTTTGGAGACCAAAAATCCTCTCAATGGGGAGATGTGATCCAAAATGGATCTGAACGAGTGAATGGTTGTATGACTCAATACCTACAAGTGAAATTAGACAATTAATGAAGTTTAGATAAGATATGAAAGCCAATGTAAATGTAAAAGTGGAATAAGACAAAATGAGAGAAAAACAAATAATCAAATGAAAAATAAAAAATAAAATAGGAGAGAATAGGTTGAGGATTGGGAAATGAAAGGTCATGCTTGTTGGCCTTCCCATTACCCCATCACTCCCTATTTCTTCCTTTAATTTCATTATCAATGGGTATTTTAGCCAAGGAGGTGAGGATGCAATAAGATAATAAATAGCATTGTAACCAAAGATTGTTGAAATGAAAGTTGAGGAAACATTTGAAGTTGGTTTTCCAGGGTAAAATATCTATGTCTATTATGTGTGTGATTTTATCACTATGTGATGGATTTTTATTTACAGTTGCATTCAATGGATTTTTATGGTAAAATATTTATAACATTGATGTTAAATTTTTTGTTGGACTCAGTATGTGAGTTATTGGAAGTAGTCCTTTATCTTTAATCGTTGCCCATATTTTCTTGTTGGTGTCATAATGCATTCCTAGCTTTATCTCTTTCAATTGCACTTAGTATTTCATTCTCCATTAGAAAATGTCGAAACCCAATAGCTAATAAACTTTCTATGTTGGATGCCCATGTAGTCTTAGAGATCGATGGTTTCTATTACAAATTCGTTGCATTTCCATAGGGAGTTTCTAGTTTGGTTTCTTTATGGTTGTTGGTGTATTTCGCTCCTATAGGTTGACATTCCATTCATTAAGATAAAATTCATTTATTGGTTGGTGTATTTACACTCCCCACGAGATTTATAGTCTCCTCGAGGCCATATAACCTCTCAAGACTGAAATTTAATTGTTGGTTGGGTCGACTAATCTCACCTATGGACTGTACGTTCTTAGTATAGACTACAATT
Organism: Picea mariana; assembly: GCA_032191745.1. NCBI lineage: Eukaryota > Viridiplantae > Streptophyta > Pinopsida > Pinales > Pinaceae > Picea > Picea mariana. The sequence goes on along the minus strand of JASDQU010013025.1, from coordinate 69,949 downwards.
TACTCATTGGATGTGTAATTCCTCATTCCCACAACTATACGCTATAATTACTTCCTTCCCTTGGTCGATCCAATTCATCTATTTAGCCAATTTCTTATATGTTGGGATGTTTCAGTACTTCCTACATGCCACACACAATCGTACGGTTCGTACACAACTATTGGTGGGTGTGTGAGTGTTTGGTGAGTAAAATTGATTTTCCTAGAGTGAATTTAGTTACCAATGGGAGAGTAACTAGATTGCAAATGCGTTGAGGTACAAACAAATTAGCTTGTGAAATCCATTTCAAGTCTTCCTTTGTAAACCAAGCAATTTCGTTGCCTTGTATTTGTTGAGATGGGGGAAGGCCCATAGCCATATCAACATTGAATGGAAATATAACAATCTTATGGCTAGAAGCCTAGAAGCATTCCTCACATAGTAAAGCTAAATCTTGGAGACCAATAAACCATTTATTAATTGTTGTTTTCATATTGATGTGAGAATATCAATGTCAGGTAATATTTCCTTTGGTCAAAACATTCATGTCTTATTCGTGGTTGGAATAATTTATGTTAGTTAGATGTTACACATCCCACTACATCATCGAGTGGTTGGAGAAGATATGCTTCTTTTATCTTGGCTATTGTTAGTCAGATTTGTTCAAAGCTCGCCATCAAGTAAGACACATAACAAATGTTTAATGCCAAAAAGAGTGCTTGAGATTTCATATTTTTCATGCCTCTACTTGACATTCACAACATCACAAAAGGATATCTAGTAGATAATACTTTGGTAGAGGAAGCAGAAGTTGGTGCACAAAGAGTAGTTAATTATTGTGCATATGATTCTAGAAAACATGCAAGTTTCATTGGGATAAAGAACCAAGGGGAAACAAGACAAAGCGAGGAAGTGAGTCTTTCCCAAAGTATTGAGTGACTTGAACAATTCAAAAACTCTATGGGAGCCACACTTACAAACCAAACATAGTACAAGACTCCTAAAACCACATTCTTACTTGGCCACTACCTTTCTGAATTAGGCCATATAGAGTTCTCAGAAACATAGTAAGAGAAGAGTCTTAATTTTTATTGGCTTGATTGCTATTGTGTTGTTAGAAGTTGATGTGTGCAGGTTACACCCAGGAACATGCCATCATGAAGATCGAAATCTATGTACAAGACATAGAAATAGAGATCATAAGTAAATATGTTGAGGATCTGTGTTGGTGAAGTGATTGGGCTACAAGTACCTCATTTACAAATAATTTCATGCCTCAACCCCCAATTAATGTTAAGGATTTGGACCCTCTAGAATCTTCTTGAAAGTCCACATGTGGCTAGCTCCACATGTGTGAGTAATGGAAGCTAACATGGCATCCATTTGATACCATGGTGGTCAACAAGATAGGTCAACTTGCAAGAGGCATAACTTTTGTGTACAAACTATGATTGAGGTTATCTTCACACCGTTGGAAATCTCTCGAAGTGAAGAAAAATATTGAGAGATGAGATTAATTATCTCATCTTGCAGGAGGTATAACTTTTGCGTACGAACTCTGATTGAGGTGATGTTCATACCATTGGAAACCTCTCGAAGTGAAGAACAAGATAGGTAAACCTATAGGAGGCATGGATTTTGCGTACAAACCCTGATTGAGGTGATCTTCACACCAATGTCCTATTCACTATTCTTTTCCCATCTATCTGTGAATGTAACTTTGTTTATATTTTCAACTTGGTGTCCATTTTCTCCCAAAGTATAGTCTAAAATACATTGAGAAATATGGTATCTCTCTCTAAGACGATTCTCCTTGGTATCCCAAAGTGCGCCTAGACCTTTTCATAGACCATTTTTATTGCATCTTGTTCATTGATTGTCCTTTTACAAGGAATGGGAATGTGTATATTTCTAAACTTGTCAACTACCACAAGACATATAATCATGTCCCTTCATGGTTCTTGAAAAAAAACCCATGAAATACATGGAAATTCACTCCCAGGGTCTAGTAGGTATAGGTAGGGAATGGTATAAACCTTACTTTCTATTATTGGACTTGTTTGTACAAAAAATATGCATCATCTAATAAACCAAGCTACATATTCTTACATTATAGGTCAATACACATACCTCTATAAGTTGACAATTGTCTTCCCAACACCAAAATGCCCTGCAACTTTGGAGGTGTGAGATTCTATGATAAGCTGCAATATATCACCTTTAAGAACATAGAGTTTGTCTAGCTTATAGAGAAACCCATCTTGGAGATTATAGTCAACCTTATTGTCACCTTCTTCTACATGAACTTGGCCCTATAGTTTTTTAAACTCCTCTTTAAATTCCTCATCTTTTTCTATAAGCCTCTTTGTATGTGTCATGGGAAAAAGACTCATAAAAGTTCCCAAAGATGTGATATTATATGTGGGTGGCCTTGAAAGAATGCCTACCAACTTGTTAGTGCTTCCCTTATTATATTTTATGATTATATGAAGTTGTTGTAAAAACCCCATCCACTTGTAGTGTCTAGTTTTTTTAAGGCTTACTTTGGGACTGCAAACATTATAGTGGTTAGTGATCAACATGGATTATGGTCTCCTTTCCCATCAAATAATACTTCCACTTCTTAACAACTTGGACTAGAGCATGGAGCGCTTTGTCATGTGTAGGTTACTTCAGGACTCCACCATGAAACATTTCAAAATGATATCATACTGACTTACCCCCTTGCATCAAGGCCACTCCCATAGCCTAATTCACTTGGATCTATATCCACTTCGGAAGGCTTCTACAAATTAGGCAATAAAAGAACCAATGCTTGATTGATCTTTCATTTAATCTCATCAAATTCTTTTTGATGATTCTTTACCCATGGAAACTCTTACCACTGGCTATTATGGCATGTAGTGGTGTATCCACAACCAAAAGAATGTTATAAACTTCCATAAGTACTATGATACCCCGAAAAATATCCTAACTTTAGTGGCATAGTAGGAGTTGGCTACTTGAGGATAGCCTCAATCTTCATGGAATATATCTTGGCTTTTTTAGAGTCTCTAGCACCTACATGAGATGCAGGATATGATATTCCCAAGTAGAAATGTAAACCAATATATAATCTAAGTACACTATTACAAATGAATATAGAAAGGGACACAACACATCATTCATAAAATGCATGAATGTAGTTTGTGCATTACATAAGTCAAAAGGCATTACCATCCATGCCATTAGACCTCGATTTGTCTTGAAGGTGGTCTTCCAAGTGTCTTCTTCTTTAACTCATACCTAGTGGTATCCCAATTTGAGAACCAACTTGGTGAAGTACTTGGAATTGCACAACTGATCCAACACACCATTGATACTGGGTAGAGGGTATTGATTCTTAAGGGTGATATTATTCAAAGGTCTATAGTCGATACACATTCTCCATATCCCATACTTTTTAGGTACTATGATGATGGGTGACACACAAGGTGAGACACTTGTTTGAATTACTCCCTAATCCAATAATTGCTACAATTGTTTCTTCACTTCATTTTCTTCCAAGATGGATTGTTTGTATAGTCCAATGTTTGACAATGGGGAGTCATGCAACCACTGTATCTCATGCTCCACTTCCATCTTAGGTGTTAACCATTTAGGATCCTATAACACTTCTTTGTATTGCTACAAAATATCCTCCAACTTATATTTCTATTATTTAGTACATCCCTTTAGAGATGCTTTTATGTTTATCGATTTATCTCTTGGTTGATTATTTCTTAAGAAGAGTAATACAAACTTCTTGCTAGAACTAATCAATTTCTTGGCAGCTTGGTTATTGTTGATGATTGCAGCTACGTGAGACATTCTCCGGGACACAAACTTGAGAGAGATCCCCTGAGAGGGGTGTGTGGTTCCTATTTAAGACAGAATTTTGTATTGCTACAAAAGATCCTCCAACTTATATTTCTATTATTTAGTACATCCCTTTAGAGATGCCTTTATGTTTATTGATTTATCTCTTGGTTGATTATCTCTTAAGAAGAGTAATACAAACTTCTTGCTAGAACTAATCAATTTCTTGGCAGCTTGGTTATTGTTGATGATTGCAGCTACACGAGACATTCTCCAGGACACAAACCTGAGAGAGATCCCCTGAGAGGGGTGTGTGGTTCCTATCTGAGACAGAACTGGAACATAGAGATGGCCTCCTCCTTACAGAGAGTTGAGAAGAATTCCAGATGATTCTCCTGTGTAACACAGTGAGAAAGGAGATCTGCAGAGTTGGACGTGGATGTGGTTGAGCACAAGGTGAACGTGTGAAATCCCAAAGTGTTGGGTGCATCATCATGAGAACAAAAATGAAGATGATGTGTTAGCCTCCTATGAGCATAGAGTTGATGAGAAACTCCAAATGAATCTCCTGTGTAATGCAGTGGGAAAGAAGATCTGTTGAGTGGATGTGCCTGTGGACGAGCACAGGTGAACGTGATCCTAGTGGCTGAGCACTAGTGAAGAAGTGGTTCTTATGTATAATGCAATGAGCCAGAAATATGGACATCTCTATGGATGTTCCCCTAGTGGATGAGCACTAGTGGGTGTATAATATCCCTTGCTATATTGTTCAAGACTCAGACCTTCTTGTAACCCTGATTATAATGTAAAGGGTACAGGTCGACCCCACCTTAATGTGATTTATAATTAATGTAAAAGATAATTAATCTGGTTAATATTAATTATATTATGAGATAGAGAGGTCGGCCCTGTTGTGCCAATAGACACTTATGTTGACAGGTCAAGTCTAATATAAGTAAAGGTAAATTCCCCATTGAGGAATCATATCTTTTGTGTGAGTTTGGAAATTTCAACAAGTACACATTCTTGGGAAAAGTGCACACCTCTCTTGGGCGCTAGTCTTCTAGGGTTTGCAAGAACCCTCCTGTGTGCTAGGTTTTCTTGGTGGTGAAGGTATTTCTCTTGAAGAATATAACAAAGGATTTGGTTGGGTTTTCTTCTGTAGTGTCCCCAAGGCCAAGCCCCGTTGCAAATCATGATATATACAATGAATTGTAAATGTGTTCTATAGGCCGGTGAGCCAAGTTTTGTATAAGCCAGAAGGCTTATGTGTTTGTTAGGCCAGGAAGCCTAAGTGTTTGAAGGCCAGGAGCCTGTTGTTGTACTTGTATGTATGCAGAATAATCAATAAAATATAAACACCGCCAGGTGCAGACCGACCACGATGAATGAGTGAAGGGGGACTGAGCGTCCACAGAGTGGGCAAGGAACTAGGGGCTAGAAGGTGGGAAAGGGGCTAAGTGTTGAGCCTAGGGGGAGCTTAAACCTAGAAATAATATTTTAATATTATTTCAAAATATATGTGCATCATATTTTTTTATCTTAAGTCCTTTTGGAAGGACACGTGAATTCCCAAGTGGTGGGAGGAACGCGTGCTGGTGGAACGCATGCAGTCCCATGGGTGACAAGTGTCAACCCTAGCGCATGCACTAAAAGGCTGGGACGAGCCGTGAGAAAGGTTCATCCTCCTCCATTCGACCCGGTATGGCCCTGAGTATGGGGGCGAGCTAGTCTGCAAGAGACCTCGTGTATGTCTGTGACAGAGAGGAAGCCTGTGTTGGGTTCTGAAGAATGTGTGTTTACCCTTGTTCAAAGCCATGGAGTCTGTGGGTGAGAGAAAACCAGTGTGTGCATTCCCCGAACGAAATGTCCATGTTAATTTCGGGAAGAGTCTCTGTTTGCCAGGAAAAGTTGAACGAGCTTGTGTGTGGAACCCTGTTATGAAATCTGGACCGTGAGAGCATCCTGTGACTGCTGAACTGATTCTTGGGAAGCCTATGTTTGTTTTCCCTGTGTTTGTTGTGGCACGCAATTCTGGACTGCGTGAGGCTTGTTGGCCTGTGAACAACTCTTTCCGGGTGAAAGAGTTCGCTGGGAAGCAGTTTCTTCCAGAGAGTGTCTAGCACCAGCTTCAGAATCTGAGACTTCCCGATCCGGCCTGTTGCCGAGACCCAGAGAGGGAGGTTAGCACCGATGGAATGTGCATGTGAAGGTGTATACTCCTAGGTGGAATAGGCATGTGGGGAATGAGAGTCTAGCAGTAGTGGGCGTAAGATGGCATCTTTGGGAAGAATCCTTCCAGATATTTCTGTGTTGTTTTCCCTCTAACCTCAGCCTAGCCTAGGATTCCTTGCCCTGGGGTGGAGCTCAGTCTCAGCTCGGGGGTGACCCACTGTTGAGTTGAGGAGCAGTGCGGTCTACGACTGGGAGGTTCGTGGAAGGCCTGCACTTGGTTGGTAGATTTCACCACGGTTACAAGATAAGTATCTAACTATGTTCTTATCACATTTTGTATGATTGAGCTACATAAATTATCATGTTTTCCGCTGTGTATATGAATTATTATGGAATGTATGGATCGTTTAATCGTAGCAGTAAAATTATATGTTTTTACTCTGAAGAATTAAATGTGTTTAATTGTTGTTAAATGCATATGGAGTATATACTGGACTGCATGTGTTATGTAAATCCAACGCAAGTGTGTACAGATTGTTACATAGTGCGCTAAAAGCCTCGGTAAGAAAAAAGGTACACTACAAATTTGTATCAGAGCCAGGTTTCGACACTGAACCTAGATGGGCCAGTGGAGCGGTCTTTGGACTGAGATTGCAAGGGGAAATTGAGTCAGGAGGACCAATTTCGGACCCTGGTTTGCTCCGAAGCATCAAAGAGACACTTGACGAGTTTTTATTAAGAACTCAGGAAGTATAGCGGTGCTATGAAACTGCAGGCTGGTGTGGTCTATGGCCACGGGGAGACAGGTCTCTACACCAATGGTGTTAGAACCTTAGGATCGGTTCGGGAGGGAAGGCGAGCCCTCGTGACCGTCGGATCTGGAGAAATGTACGTAGGAATTAAAATTCCTTTTGAAGTACATAGGAATGTGGAAATTGCGATATGCGAAATTCCGAGTTGGTTAGGAACCCGTCCGAGCCGTCGAATCTCGGCCGGAAAACCCATCAGCCGTAGGATCTGTCGGGAGATGTCCGGAGGTTAAACCTCAGAGACTAGGGGCGAAAGATCTGAAATAGATCTAGACCGTCTGTAAAACGGAGGACACGTGTTGTGAGATTTTCCATTCCGGAAAATCGAAAATCGCGATATCGGAGTCATCGGGAAAAATCCCGACACGGGGGTCGTCTATCGGTATTTGGGTCATCGGGATATCGGGAATCGCAGGGACAAGAAGTCCATGCATTGTGAAACTCCGAACCCGAAACCCCGACGAGAGGTTTGACTACGGTCATGAGGTAGAGGTCACGCGGATCAGGAGCTAAGCCAGGAGGGCTAATGTGTGAGGGACGTGTCGGGATTCGGAGAATCGCAAATCCTGAGGACATGTGATTTTGGACATTGGGAAGTCCGAAACCCCGATAAGAGTAAAAGACTGTGGTCTTATGAGAGGCGGTCACATGGACCTCGGCATAGCCGGGGGGATAAGGCAAAGGCACATCGACAAATCGAGGATCGGGAGTTCATGAGGACAGGAACTCATGTCGTCGGGGATCACGAAACCCCGACACCCGAAGCTTCAATCGGGAGATGTGCCATGTAGACACATGAAGAGTACCACATGCCAGCAAGTGGGAGTACAAAACAAGAGTGGTTGGACCCTAATGACGTCACCGAAGGTGACGAGGATCTTCCGAAACACACCACGTACCACTACGGTTGAGGGCGACAGCTGTGCTGTAGACCCTTAGAATAAGGTAAATCGGAATTTGGGAAGTCGGGGGTGGGGAAGGAGAGTGAAATGGGAGTTCTCCAGTACCAAAACTCCGAAACTCAAGGTTCCGAAAGTTCCAAAATACTAAAAACTGAAGTTTCGAACACCCGGAAAGTATAGAGCTGAATAGAGCTCAAAAAATTCGTGAAATTGAAAACACTTTCTTAAACTCGATTGTCACAAAGGATGAGGAATCGTCAAGAAAATGAAGGCTCGACAAATTTGAGCCGTCTGCGCGTTATATTGCAGAAGACTGACAAGTGCCATAACTGTTTGGAAATTGCCTCAAACGCAAAGAAATGGGAGAGATACATAATACTTCCAGTTCAGGAAACTTGTTTAAAACAAAATGTCTTTTATTTTGTCCGAACTAGTTTATAAATATTGTGGATTGTTCGTGAAGGTTTAATGGCCTGACAAATTTCAAATTCAATTGTACAGAGTGCATGTGCAGAGTTCAACGAAGGCTAGAACCCCAGTTAATCAACGCCGAGTATGGAGTGGGGAAAAGTGCAGTTTACCCCTGAAATAGAAGATGAACGGGAAGGAAAGGATGTTAACCTGGGAGTCAAAGGATCAAACTCTAATGGGCATGGAAAAGAAAAGGATAAGGAAGAACACATAATGAAAATCCTTGAAGGATTCCAAAGAGAGCCCAAAGCTCGCAAAGATGATAGCCGAAAGCTCATGAAAGTCAAGGACCGGCAGGGTGCATTAAACTTAAAATTTTTAAAGATTCTGGGAAGAATAGAGAAGAAACTCGAGAAAGGAAGAGACTCAAGCATGACGGGGAGTCGTAGAACCCATGGGAGAAGAAGTAGGTTGAGGAGTGGTAGCCGAAAACTTAGTCACTCCCAAAGACGTTCTGACAGTAAGACACACAGTAGTGCAAGCCCATCCCCTACCAGAAAACATCGAAAATCTGGAAAGGAGGAATTGAAAGGAGATATGAACAAGATTAAGCCTCCCACATTTGATGGAGAACATAAAAAGGAGGAAGATGCCGAGACCTGGTTGCTTGGAATGAAGAAATACTTCCAACTGCAGAATTATTCTGCTCATGCAGAAGGAAGAATTGCAATGTACCAACTGAAAGGAAAAGCCTCCATGTGGTGGGATCAGTTTGTGCAGGTGCAGCACATA
>JASDQU010013025.1:21021-34855 GCA_032191745.1 Picea mariana | reverse complement strand
AACGATCAAATATGACACATACCATGATACCTTGAACCAATTACCTCATGGAGCAAGAGCCCTCTCCGATGCAAGTCCAAGCTGGTGGTTATGGAAGCTGCTGCTGCTGACAGGACAAATCTGGCGAAGAAGAAGAAAGATGGGTCCTCCAGGACCACACTCAAGTCAATAGTGCTCTCGGTACTTCCATGTCTAGGACCTGTGGGCCTCGAGACATGATCTCCTAGTTATCCCTAGATATCGGGGATAACAAGGTGCAATATGGAAGGAACTTCCATATTGAATACCTGTTTTCCCAAAAAAACATCGTTTAGGGCCTCAGAATGGCCCCGGAAGTCAATAATTGCTAAAAATAGTAAATTACCAAAATTGCCAAAAAACTGTTTTGAACCAGCTGGAAAAGTTGGGTGGCCACTAATATCCACTTGGATCAAATCATTGAGGATAAATACCCAAGTATATTTTGGTGAGGATGAGGCCATGGTTTTAGAGCGCTTGGAAGAAAAATTTTTGGGTGATCATGATGGTGATCATATTCTTGGAGGAGACTTGCCACCCCCATCCACTAGTAGCGTTCCAGATGCATCAATTCCATTTTCACATGGGGGCCATTCAGCGGCTGGTTGTGTTCCACAAACACTTCCAAGTTCCACCTATTCTGCGAGGGAGCGACCCCCCCATCACGCCCCTCCTCCCGAAGCGCTCTCCCAAAGGGAGTGTTTAGGAATCCCGCTCCCTGAGCCAAGGAGCATTTAGGAATCCCGCTCCCTGAGTCGGGGAGAATTTCGCTCCCTCAACGCTCCCTCCATTAAAAAAATGCTCCCCAAGGATTCCCCTTCAATCCGTGCGTGTAAGGAAAGAGAGGGTATTCTTTTTTTCTTTTGGGAGTGAGTCGGAACCTAGACAAGGTTCCATAAGAGAGGTATGGCTAGTGTTTCTAAGGGATTAAAATACTGACTCAATCTATTTTTCTCTCATTCTATTTCTCATTTCACTCATCTTTGCTAGGAGGGTTTTGAGAGGGTTCTTGATAGTTCTTGATGGGATTGAGGGAAGATTGGAGTAGAATAAAGGGAGATTTGAGAGCTTGGAAGGGATTGGAGAACTTGGAAGGAACATTGAAGGCTTCCATAGGGAGATTGGAGAGCTTGGAAGAAATATTAAAGGCTTCCATTTGTGAGAGCTTAGAAGGGAGATTTAAGGCTACTATAGTCATGCTCAACCACCACTGAAGAGATAAAGAGGTAGGCTCTTAAGCTCTTTCTTGTTTCTTGTTTAAAAATAAATAAAATCCATTTGTTGTAAACTAATATATTATGCTATGTTGAATAGTTGAATGTTTTCTTTGCCTACTCTTTCCCATTTCTCCTCCATCATTCTATTTCATGTAGGAAGTTATTATCAAGGTTCATCAATCATGATGATGATGTCAATGTGGTATGTCATTTTGGTTCCATTTTTTATTTTGATGGTGGTGGTTGGAAGTTCAAGGAGAAATAACCATGATAGTGACAAAGAAATAGAAGTGGACAACATAGACCAAAGAGAGGAGGAAGGAATGGAAGGGGATGAAGACAATGAAATTGATAGTGATGATCATGATCCCCAAACATCCAAAGAGAAGTACACACCTCTGTGGAAGTATGTCACAAGGATTGGGGGTGGTAAAGGGTGTGGAACAACAAAATTTACATGTCACTATTGTCATACAAAATACATAGGTTCCTATGCGCATGTGAGAAAGCATATGTGTGGGACTATGTACTGGGATGAAAGTAAGAGTATAGGAGTCAAAACTTGTGTGAGCGTGCCACCCGAAGACAAACTCAAATACTAAAGGGGAGAGGAGGCAACACAAAACAAATCCAAAAGACCAAAGGTTGAACGTGAGAGTGCACCAAGAATGTTCACTGATCAATCTGCATCCCCCCACGCTAGTGCATTCTCACCTTCGTCTTCAGGGCGTAAAAAACTATCATATTTCCTTGATGATGGTTGTAGAGATGATGTGGATGCAAATTGTTTTAGGTTTCTCTATGCATGTGGTATACCATTCAATGTTCTTCGCTCACCATATTGGCATGAAATGCTACAAGTCATCAATGGTGCCCCTAAAGAATACATGAGTCCCGAGTATGACAAAGTTGGAACCTTGGGACTTGACAAAAAAAGAGCCAAACTCCATGGTGCTCTAGGAAAATTTACAAATGATTGGAACCGACATCGGGGATCAATTGTATCTGATGGTTGGAAAAATGTGAAAGGTAGGCCATTGATGAATATTCTTGGTGTGTTTGCTAGTGGTCTGGTCTTCCTTTCAACCCATGAGTACTCAGATCACTACAAGATATGTATTAATATTGCAGATGCCTTGATTAAAACCATTGAAGAGATAGGGCCCAAGAATGTTATTCAAGTCATCACTGATAATGTTGTTAATTGTAAGGAAAGAAGAGCAATCATTGAGGATAAATACCCGAATATATTTTTGTCAGGATGGAGCCATGGTCTTAGAGCATGTGGAAGCATAACTTTTGGGTGATCATGATGATGATCATATTCTTGGAGGAGAATTTCCACCCCCATCCACTAGCAGTGTTCCAGATGCATCAATTTTTCCTTTATCTTCACCACGTTCATTATCACATGGGGGCCATCCAGCCACTGGTTGTGTTCCACAAGCACTTCCAAGTTCCACCTACTCCTCTTCTTCAAACTCAAAGAGTAGGGGAAAAGAAACTAGAAGTTTCTCGTGGAAAAGAGGAAAACTTAGGGCATTGTACTTAGTACTTGCTAATATATATTATATATCTTTTTCTTTTTTCTTTTTATAAGTAGTATCTAGAAATTAGTATCGTCTTGACTCTTTATTATGGTTTATTTCATAAAAAATGAAGTTATGAACATTATATGACAATTTAACTTTGAAGTTTGAATTTTAAAATTTAAACTATTGACTGAATCTTACAACTCTTTGGTAATAAATATGATGCTCTAGAGTCTATTTCATATTGTGGTTCATGTTGTGTATTACAATATATGGATGACAATTGTTTATGGTTGATGTTTTATTTGTACTAAATGGTTGATTCGTTAATCATCATCACAAATCAATTAGTTAAATGATCTTATATCTATGTTTTCATATTGTTTGCAATTGATTTGCCATTTTGCATTCTTTTTTTATATATATGCATCAAAATATATATTTTATGTATTATATAAAAAATGCTCCCAAAATGCTCCTGCTCCCAAAACGCTCCCGCTTTCACTCCCCTCTTGCAACAGCCTTGGTTGTACCCATAGAAAAGTTTAAAGATATTAGTTTAATGCATATTGATGAATTAACTGGTTCTCTGATTGCTCATGAATCCATGATCTCTAGATATGATAATCCATTAGAAAATGCCTTCAAATTCTAGCTGCATGTTACTAGAGGCAGAGGCAGAGGAAGGTCTAGTAGCAGGGGAAGAGGAGGTCAATTTGCTGGTCAAAGGGACAACAAAAATGATTCAGAATATGAGGAGAAAACTCAGCAGAATCCTCCTAGTTTAACGGGGAGTAGCAGCAGATCTTGGCAGCAATGAAATCAGAGGTATGATAAATCTAAGTTACAATGTTATTATCATAAGAAATCTGGACATTATGCTAACTAGTGTTGGAAAAAGCAAGCAGATGTTGGAAAGCAGTCTTCACACATGATAGAGGAGTCAAAGGATGACCATAAACTTGTGTTTCTGACTTGTAATGTCACCGAGGAAAGTGCAAATGATGTTTCATTTTTGGATAGCAGATTTAGCAACCACATGACTCGAAATAAAATATTTTTTTCGAGTTTAGATACCAATATTCAGTTTGAGGTAAAGTCGGATAATGACTGTAAGGTAAGAGTTAATGGTAAAGGTGTGATTCATGTTTATAATAAGAATGATGAAAGAAGAAAGATAGATGATGTTTATTATGTATATTGTAAGAAATGCAATCTTTTAAGTGTTGGACAACTGAGAGAGAAAATGTACAGTGTATTCTTCAAGAACAAGGTATGTACAATTTATGATAAGTATTTAAGTAAGCAGTTGATTGCCAAAGTAGAGATGACAAAGAATAGCATGTTTCGACTTATTATGAGAAATGATCTGACTGACTCTTTGAATGCTTATAAAGATAAAGGTTTGGATGAGTCATAGTTATGGCATTTGAGATATGGCCATTTACATTTTGAAGGTCTAGATTTGTTGTAGAAGAAGAAAATGGTGAAGGGATTGCCCAATATTCATCAACCAACAATCTCATGTGAACTGCATACTTGCAAAGCATCACATGGATAAATTTATTTCTGGAGTTCCGTATAGGGCTAAAGCTCCATTGGAACTTCTTCACATAGACTTATGTGGACCGATGCAAACATCTTCATTGACTGGTAATGTCTATTTGATGACTTTTATTGATGATTTCAGTCGAAAAACTTGGGTTTATTTGCTGAAACAAAAGTCTAAAGATTTTGATATATTTAAGAGGTTTAAAGTTATGGTTGAAAAGGAGAGTGGAAAATATATTAAATTCTTGAGATAAGACAGAGGAGGTGAGTATATTCTAATTGATTTCATGGAGTTTTGTTAGTATCATGGAATCAAGAGACAATTTACTACTCGTTATACTCCACAGCAGAATCAAGTAGTTGAAAGGAAGAATCAAACCATTAAGAATATGGCTCGAAGTTTGTTGAATGAGAAGCATCTTCCAAACGAATATTGGGGCGATGCGGTAGTTTGTTCAGTATATATTATGAACAAAAGTCCAACTAAGAGTGTGAAGAACCAAGTTCTCTAGGAAGCTTAGAGTGGTAAGAATAACAACGTATCTTATTTGACGATTTTGGGGTGTGTAGCTTATGCACATGTAGATGAAGAGATGAGGAGAGAGTTGGATGACAAAGTGATAAATGTGTCTTTGTTGGATACAATGAGGAGTCTAAGGCATATAGACTCTATAATCATGTCACCAAGAAGTATGTTATCAACAGAGATAACATACTTTCAGGTGGAGTTGAAATATCACATGAAGATGATGATGGAGATGAGCAGGCCGTACATGATGGAAAATTAATTCCATAGTCACATACAACTACAACAAGAATTCTTGTAAGAGAATCACCAGGAGTCATCCCATCACAACTAAGAACGCCCAGAACATATGAGTGTGGTGATCCATCAGGTCATGGTGGACAACAAATGGGATCAGAGGTAACTGATGAATCAAATGCTACTTTAGCTTCATTAAGAAACTGAATTAGAGGTGAGAAGACTAGAAGTTTAAAAGAATGGTATGAGCAAAATAATGAAGTAGATCAAGTTTCAAATTTTGCATTAATTGCATACGATCCTGTAAATTTTGATGATGTTGTTAAAAAAGAAGTTTGGGTAGAAGATATGAATGAAGAAATTGATGCCATAGCAAGGAATCACACTTGGGAACTTGTATATTTACCTAAAGGTAAAAATTGTATTGGTGTTAAATGGATTTACAAGACCAAGTTAAATATTGAAGGTGAAGTTGAGAAGCCCAAGGCAAGGCTTGTAGCTCAGGGGTTCAGTCAACAACTCAGTACTGATTATAATGAAACTTTTGCACCTGTAGCCAGTCTTGATACAGTAAGAATGGTGTTAGCCATTGGTGCTCACAATAAATGGGTTATGTATCAGATCGATGTAAAATATGCATTTTTAAATGGTTTTATAGAAGAAGAGGTTTATGTGAACCAACCTCCAGGATATGAGATTGATGGACAAGAAGGTAAGGTCTACAGGTTAAAGAAAGCATTGTGAGGATTGAAACAAGCACCCAGAGTATGGTACAACATAATTGATGAATATTTAGATGGTGAAGGATTCAACAGGAGTATGAGTGAGCCAACATTGTATACAAAGGTAAATCAAGAAGGTAAACTCTTGATTGTATGCTTGTATGTTGATTATTTGATTTTCACCGGAAATCTTTTAGTAGATGAGTTTAAGACAACCATGAAAACTGAGTTTAAAATGACTGATTTAGGAATTATGAAGTATTTTCTAGGCATTGAAGTAAATCAATCTGAAGATGGTATTTTTATTTGTCAAAATAAGTATGCAAATGACTTATTGAAAAGGTTCGGGATGGTGAACTGTAAGCCAGTTGTAACACCAATTGCAACTGGCACAAAAATTAGTAAGAAGGATGAAAGGTCATTTGTTGATTCGACTTTGTATAAAATATTGGTTGGAAGTATTATTTATTTGACAACAACAAGCCTGATATTATGTTTGTTGTAAGTTTGATTTCTAGATTTATGGAGACTCCGAAGAGTATTCATTGGCAAGCAAGAAAAAAGATCATGAGATATGTTATTGGAACAACTAATTATGGTGTCTTGTACACATCAGATTCAGATTTTAAGTTGATTGGATATACTGATAGTGATTTTGCAGGTAGTGTAGATGACCGGAAGAGCACATCAGGATATGTGTTCAACTTTGGATCAGGAGTAGTAGCTTGGGCTTCAAAAAAGCAACCCATTGTGACTTTATCATCTGCCGAGACAAAGTATATTGCAACAAAAACAACTGCATGTCAGATTGTGTGGATGAAAAGGATTGTGACTGAGTTGTTGCATGAACAACAAGAACCAACTTAGATTTTTTGTGACATTGAATCAGCCACTGCTCTCCCACGTAATCATGTTTTCCACAAGAAAACTAGGCATATTGATACAAAATATCATTTTATTTGAGAGTTAATAAACAGTGATAAAATTTCTGTAGAGTTTTGCAAATCTGAAGATCAGTTTGCAGACATGTTTACAAAGTCTTTAACAAAGGAATTATTTGAAATTCATAGAAAGGACATTGGGATTTTTGAATTATAATATTGCAGATTTATTTTTTTTTGGGTGAAATGATTAAGGGGGAGAATGCCAAAAAATTAATCATTCCACTGCCCAAAAGACGACTTATCTTAGCTGATTGAATTTTGTAGAGTTACAACCTCCCCAAAATTAATTGCCACTGCCTTGACCACCTTATCCATTTAATGATCGGAGAGTTATCATCGCCACACCGTTTCATTTTTTACTGATCAAATATCAAAGGGGCAATGAACCATTAAGGTTCTGGAAAATCCAAATTCGACTTAGGTACAATGAAGGGGAAAACTAACCGACTAATTGTATCAGTATATATACATCTATGTAATTTTGATTTTGGGATGGACAGATATACAAAGAGAAAATTGATAATAAAATTTTGAGAGTGTCAACCGGGGATTTTATTCTCTGTTTTTGTTTGAATCTGAGTTTGTAAACTCATGATAATGTTCAAATTTATTACAGAGTAATTTATTTTGCTGTAGCATGCATAATCTGTTTACTGTTTGAGTTTTTAGTCTGCTGTTGTAATTCCCCTGTTCAACAATAACTCTGTTTTGCGGTAAGGCCATTTTACTCTCTGTTGAAACACCTGCTGAAAAACCTGTTCAAAAGGTTGTTGTAGAACAGAGTATTGATCTCAGTATATGATGCAGTAGTGATTTACTGAAGTTTTTGCTGCAATAGTTATTTATTGTTTACCGAAACAGTTGCTGAAATACCTCACCAAAACTTGTGTAATGGTTGTTCATTGTTTTCTGAAACACTCCCCTCCCCTGCATCCTTCATTAAGGTAGTCAAGTGCCCCACCTGACCATTATGCTGAAGTCATGAGAAATGCACACCATTCCTAAATGACCTTTTCATTCTTCAATGAAGTCTGTCCGTACAATTCATTTGAATCGATGAGCATTACGTATGATTCAATGATCTAGCAATTACGAATGTCATGGAGCATTTAAATAGCGGCACGCTGTGCAAATTAGATTGTAGCAGTTTACCTCATCTCCGGGATTCTACAAATGTATAAACGTATGAAAATATTCTATTATACAAACATTGTTAAAGTTCATCCTCCTACATTTTCATGATTGATTTCTGATCTGACTTAGTTCTCACTCATAACACGGACTACAAACATTGGTAAAGTTCATCTTCCCACATTTTCATTTTGATGAGTTATTTGTGATCCGACTTAGTCCTCATTACATTGAAAGGTGTATATCTATTGGAGATGGGCACAATTAATCACCTTTTAATCTAAAATTCTAATCCGATGATTAACAATTGAAGATGCTGGCATATTCTTAGTCGTCCTCTCAAATCAATGAATGAAATTTAATATTGATAACTTCCTTGCATTTATAAATGCTTAAGTTTACAGGTTTACTTTTTCACATTTACTTAATATGATTAATAATTTACTGTCCTAACAAGTGATTGCCAAGTTTACCTAATTAACCAGGATTAAAATGTGATATTATTACACACACTTGTTTTATTTTGGGAATATATTTATAAATCTAAGCAGCAAACTCTTGAATTCCACATTTGTTGCATGTACATGTTTTATTTTGGAGATATATTTATAAATCTGAAGCAGCGACTGTTGAATCTGAATCTGAAACAGCCAACTCTTGAATCTCAAACGGCAGACTCTTAGATTCATCAAGCCACTCTTGAATATGAAACAGCAGACTCTTAAATCTGAACCGACCTATCTGCGTTCATCAGCCACAACTTAAGTGGCTGTGCTAGTTTATATAACCGACATATTATCTCTGCCTAAATCATTGGTTCTCGGTTTCTGACGTGAAATCATACAACTTCAATTATTATTTCACTTCACCTACTGCAATTGGTATTGTCACTGAATTAATGTTGGTCACTCAAATTTTTTCAGACGCCTAAACGTGGAGGTTACCCGTGGTAACTTAGCGATGTAACAAGGAGCAGGCATCGTGAGGTGGCGTGGATAAAGTGTCACGTCAAATGTAAGACTATTATAAGTAGATCTACCAAGGAGGAGCAGGCTTCAAGGTGCCTAGATCTGAAGAAGATAGTTGAATCTGCAAAATAAAGATTTTCGTCTCTGGGAGCGTTACTCATATRCCGGATGTGGTTGTGGTTGCAGAAGACTGATCTCAGGCCAGAATTACAACGAACAACCCARAGCCCTTTGTTTTGCCTTTTATTTATATTAAATACTCAACCATTTAGTCATTAATCAAAATTGTCCTAATCAAGCATACATCATGGAGTTTATAAGATGACGAAATCTTAACTACTTAGCAACACCTACACTACTTAAAGCTAATAAATGTACAACGGTTMCATAAAGACAAAGTGGCTCCACTAAGTGTCGAATTAGTCATTTTTCCTCTCGGGTTGAGGTGAAAGTATCCTCACTTTTTCAGACAAATGAGGGTACTTGGAAGTTGGTGCGAAAATCTTCTGCAGCGAACCAGTTGGACTGAGTTGGAGGGCAGGCACATTGTTCCACCAAATAAGAGAGCTTTGTGCCATGATGTAACAAATGGGTGCATATGGCTAGCAACATATCTTTAGACACTGGACATTGGAATTCTGGGATGTTGTGAGTGGGATTAGATAAGAGAATATCCTCTTCCAGTTGGGATGGGTCATACAACTTCTGGTTATTCATACTAATGATTGAATGGATGCTTAACTGTGCTGGAAGGTTCATTTTAAACATATTCTGGCCAACCCACTCTATAATTGTATAGTGGTCATATTGGAGAGCCTGGACCTTATGATGTTGTTATCCCTTGAAATGTTGCTGGGGCAAACGAAGCTAGACTTGATCACCAACCGTGTACCGTGTTAGAAGCGGATGCCCATCTTGTTGGCCTTTATGCTTGGCTTGCACTTGTTCAAGAGAACACCAAACCTAGTTATGGATCTGCCCTAAATGGTGCTAGTTCCTTCTGTTGGTGAATGTAAAGAGTATAGGCAAGCATGACTAGTATCTTGTAGGGCATAGTAGGCTGAAACCATAGCATACATGGAAAGAGAATGGTTCGTAGAATTGTGAACAACCCTATTATAGCTACGTAATACATTGTGAAAATAATTATCCCATTGTTTATGCTTATGGTAAAACATGTAGAGGGCCCGAATGAGTGTGAGATTGTACTACAATGTGAAAATAATTATCCCATTGTTTATGGTAAAACATGTAGATGGCCTGAATGAATGTGATATTGATCATCTCTGTTTGGAAATGAAAACTGCTCTAACATGAGTGGTGTATCCTCTTTTCAAATTCCCCCCTTGTTGATAGTCTCAATGAAGTAGCTCCCCCTACCCTGCAATACTCATGCCTACCCAAACTAATTGGTGCATGATACGATCGGTTCCTGCAATGACACTACATGACTCCTTATTAGGCCTCTAGCTTGGCTCAACATGTTGTTCCAGACGCATATCCTTTGGCCAAACTATAAACCTACCAATGCTTCCATCATGTCCTCGGATGCAAAATAAGCAATTTTTTCCATTATTGATAATCAATATCCACCATGCTTGAATCATTGTTTCTGTTTATGGTAAAACATGTAGACTGTGTGATATTGATCATCTCTGTTTGGTCATCTGTTGGGAGATGAAAAGAAGTGGAAACTTGTAGTTTACAATCCAGGAAATGCCAAAGGGTTTTTCAAAAATGACTGAATAATTGGGAATCATGTCTATGTGATATTGATCATCTGTTTGGAGATGAAAAGAAGTGGAAACTTGTAGTTTAAAATCCAGCAAAAGCCAAAGGGTTTTTCAAAAATGACTGAATAATTGGGAATCATGTCAAAATGTTCCTACATGAGTTAAAAACAAATCTACAGCTTTCTTAGTGGTGAGTTATTCAATTTAGGAAATAAGGAATATAAGGTCGAAAAAGTGACATATGATAAAAAATATAGCATTATGTTTGTGTGTGGTCAAAGGCAGCCCACTAATAAAATCCATGGAAATGGATTTCCCCATGGATTTCCTGGGCCTAGTAGGAATGGGCAATGGATGTGAAAGATCAAGGTTATCGTTGGTGGGTTTTGACGTATTGCGAAGGGTGCAAGTATAAAGGAAGGCAATAGTTTGTTTCTTCATGGTATGGAAAAAAAAAAATATTGTGGCAAATGATCAAGGTTTTATTAATACCAAAGTGACTTCCATAGGTGGCGACATGCGCCTCGTTCACGAGGAGAAGCCTATCTTTGTTAGTAGGAACACATAATTGATTCAATTTATACAGTCAGCCATCGTAATGGAGGAATCTTAAAATGGTGTTTGGTTTACCTTGGTTGGAAATTGCAAAGCTTGTAACATGGGGCCAAAATAAGGATCATAAATGTATTACTATTTCCACCATTCATAAGGATGAATGAGCAGACATTGGTGATGGGGAGTGCACAAACAGGAGAACAGTTCACGAGGAGAAGCCTCTCTTTGTTAGTAGGTACACATAATTGATTCAATTTATACAGCCAGCCATCTTAATGGAGGAATCTTAAAATAGTGTTTGGTTTACCTTGGTTGGAAATTGCAAAGCTTGTAACATGGGCTAAAATAAGGATCATAATTCTATTACTATTTCCACCATTCATAAGGATGACTGAGAAGACATTGAGGATGGTGAGTGTAAAAAGAGGAGAACGGTCGAGCATTGAGTGGTATCCTTCTTGTACTTAATCACCAGATGAATTGTTGAATATAGGAAGTCCATTTGATGTGGTGTTGTTCCTGTAACTTAGTTTGAATGTTAAAAAAATCAAAAGGTCATGGTTGTATGTAACATAGTCTCCTTTCCCAGCAGATGGTGCCTCTATTGTTTGAGAGACTTAATGAGTGCTTAAAGGAGCTTTGCGTTAGACAAGCTTTCGTAATGATAGGGGACCAGCTGTCCGCCCTGTTTTCGGAGTACACTAATAGCACACTGGGAGGTTTTGGATACTATCTCAAAAGGCTGATAAAGATTTGGCAGGCGCAGAATTGGGGCTGAACAAAACACTTGCTTCAGCTAGGCAAGGGTTGCATTGACAAAAGATGCCTAAGCAAAATGCGGTTGATTGGAAAGGATATCCAAGGGGTGTGTTGTAGTGTACCTTTTTGCTTACCCAGCGCTTATAACGCACTATGTAACAATCTGTACACGCACTTCTACATAATTCGTACATACATTATATAGTCACATGCATTCAAGTAATGAAATACATTTAACCCAGAGTAAAAACATATAATTTTTGCTGCTACGATTAAAAATCCATAGCATTTAACAGTAATTCATATACACAGCGGAAATCATGATAATTTATGTAGCACAGTCATGCAAAATGGGACAAGGACATAGTTAGATACTTATCTTGTAACAGTGGTGAAATCCACCAACCAAGTGCAGGCCTTCCAGAAGCCTCCCAGCCTTAGACCACACTGCTCATCATCTCAACAGTGGATCACCCCCGAGATGGGACCGAGCTCCACCCCAAGGCAAGGAATCCTAGGCTAGGCTGAGGTTACAGGGAAACAACACAGAAACATTTGGAAGGATTCTTCCCAAAGATGTCATCTTACGCCCACTACTACCAGACTCTCATTCCCCACATGCATGTTCTGCCTGGGAGTATACACCTTCACACGCACAGTCCATTGGTGCTAACCTCCCTCTCTGGGTCTCGGAAACAGGCCAGATCAGGAAGTCTCAGAGCCCGTAGCTGGTGCTGGGCACTCTCTGGAAGAGACCACTTCCCAGCAAACTCTTTCACCTGGAAAGAGTTTCTCACAGGCCTGACAACCTGCCTCTTCCAACCACAGTCGCCTCCCTCACCAAAAGAGAGATCATACACAAGTTCAGCCCAAGCTTACTCTGGCCAGTATACCACGCACAGTTCAGCACTGCGTGGCTGCAACAGCCAATTGGGAAAAACAGACATGCGCTTCCCAAACAGGTTCAACAATCACGAGATTGTACGAGGGTATTCTTGCAAAGGTCCTGACGGGTTCACGCTCAGACGGTCGGGTAGAATGGAGAAGATCCCCCCCTCCCACAGTTCATCTCGGCTACTATATTTGCATGCACCAGGGTTGACACTTGTCACCCTGGGAAATGCATGCGTTCCCATAGCATGCATCCCTTTTGCAAGTTTTCCCTTGCCAGGAACTTAGGATAAAATAAAATACACATGTCTTTTGGGAAATAGTATTAAAATATTATACCCAGGCTTAAGCCCCCTAGGCTTAGCCCCCAGGCTCAACACTTAGCCCCTTTTTCCCACCTTCCAGCCCCTAATCCCTTGCCCACTTTGTGGACGCTCAGTCCCCCTTCACTCATTCATCGTGGTCGGTCTACACCTGGCAGTGTTTATATTTTATTAATCATTCTGCATACATACAAGTACATTAGCAGGCTCCTGGCCTTCAACACTTAGGCTCCATGGCCTAACAAACACATAAGCCTACCAGCTTATACAAAACATGGCTCACCAGCCTATAGACATGTTTACAATTCATTTCATATATCATGATTTGCAACGGAGCTTGGCCTTGGGGACACTACAATCCCCTCCCCTTATTTTTTGCACTGTCCTCGGTGCAACTTACACTGTCTCTGCAAGTCTTTCAAAATTTTCAAAAAGATGCGGGTACTCTGCCCGCATTACTTCTTCATGCTCCCATGTCGCGTCTTCAGAACCGTACCAGGTCCACTAGACCTTTACAAGTTCTATAGCTCGATTCCAGAGCTGTTTGCTTTTTCTGTCCAATATGCGCACAGGATGCACTTGCAGGACACCTTCTGGTTCCACCTGAATCACAGTCCAATCGATAACGTGATTAGCATCAGGTACATATTTCTTAAGCAGTGAAACATGAAACACATTATGTACAGTCATAGATGCAGGTAATGCAAGCATGTATGCAACCGGACCA